>JABUQX010130668.1:10000-12243 GCA_015478945.1 Trachelipus rathkii
TGAAAGAATCACAAAATTCCTCACTAAGAGTGCTTCTATGAATTAGGGAATGTAATGCATAACCAAACATTTAAAAACAGATTAATACATATTTAGCAAGCAGGTAATTTTGAAGTGAGGGAAAATGAGATAAAGTAAGAGTAAGAGAGGAAAAGGAAGAGCGAGAGAAAGTGAGAAAGAAATGAGAGCAGTTAGAGAAAGATAGAAAGGGACAGTGATAAAGGATGAAACAAGAAAAGGAAGAGAGAAAAAGAAAGAAAGAAAGAAAACGACGTTAAAAGAAAGAGGCGTGGATAGAGAGAGAAAGAGGCGTGGATAGTGAGAGAGATAGGGAGAGAGAGAGAGAGAGAGAGAGAGAGAGAGAGAGAGAGAGAGAGAGAGAGAGAGAGAGAGAGAGAGGTTTGATATGTCATATCTTATGCAAGTTAGAAACAAGTTTTGAAACCGGCTTCGTCTCCGCTCTGACCCTGATCCGGTTCCGTCTCCAAGCCAGTCGTCTTTTCTGACTCAGACTCTTGATGAGGAGTTATGAAACTCTTAGGCCCGTATTTATGAATCAACTTTTGAAAAACGTCTTGACTTTCCGTAAAGGTAGCCTCAGATAAGCATTCCTCCACTGCTTAAGAATCTTAAAAAAATTTGCTATTTATAAACCACCCTTTCCTTTATACGGGACTTACATATCGAAGACAGTTTTCAAGGAAAAACGTCATCATATTTTATGAGGTCAGAGACCAATAACCAATGAACACAAAGTAAATGAAACTAGGACAAAATAAAAGTATATTATATATTAATTTTATGTATTAAATTTATAGAATATTAAAAAAGAAAATAATGAAATAATCTAAACGTTTAAATACTATGAGAATTGGGGATGGGTTATTTCAAATTTAATAGTCTAAGTTGTTGATTACAGTTTATTGAACGCAGCTCTAAGCATGAACAGATAAATTAAAAAATTATCATCTGCTCCTTTACACTAAAGTTAGGACCCGGTCACAAGTTGCAGCTGCCTATTCTCTGGTGTGAGCGTAATTATGTGGTTTTTAGGTATTTTCTTACACGAAAGTATATATTTGACAAAATCATTTGCATAATAAATGCCAACAAATGATATAAATTAAATAATAATAGCGACAAATTGTACAATAAAAACAAGATACGTAAGTCAAGCTCGGAAAACAAAATCTTAACATAGTTCAAGGTTGGCTCAGAGCTACCTTGACTAAGGAAAAGATTTCGCCAAGTATTTTGCGACGTCAAGAAAAAATTTTCAAGGATCGTTCATAAATTCGAATTTACGTTATATATATATATATATATATATATATGATATATATATATATATATAGTATATATATATATATATATATATATATATATGAGAGTATATATATATATATATATATATATATATATATATTAATTTATTTATTTTTTAATTTAATTTTGACGCTTATAGCCAAAACCATATTTGGGGGCTCAGTACCCCCAACAGGGGATTAAGGGTCTAAAACCTCACACATGGAGGCGAGATGTCGTCAGCAGAGTGATTTGGTTTGGGACAAGATCATTCAAAACCTTCCAAATTAGGGACTATCTAGGTGTCTGGTTACTTTTTGACCAGACCGTTCGATCAACTTGTTCTAATGCTACTAATATGTTTTTTTTAAACAACTATTATAGTTTTTGCTGATCCTGGAAAAATCAGTCCAATTTGATGAATTTAAGGAAAATAAATTATCTCCTTTTTCCTAATCAAGTGAACTTTTTATCAGAGGTTCGAATGTAATTTATAATTTTTTAATAAAGTTTCTAAATTAAATTGGGTGAATAAATTTTAATTAGGTTTTCAGTTTTTCATCACCTCTATTAAAAAAGTTCACATAAAAGTTATTTTATAAGCTCTATGAATTAATGAATAATAATAAATAATTGATAGTTTGAACCTTAGAATATTATACTATATTTTATGTAATAGAATTAAATACATTATATTATATAAGAATCACAATTTGTGTTAGTCTTTAATTGTGCTTTTAATATTTACCCCTCTTTCGATTCTACAATTTTTAAAGGAAAACATCTTAAAATGAAAGTTTTTTTAACATCTTCTTTACTCATCTTTACTCGTCTTTACTCCTATTAAGCAGCGCACGAAAACGCGAAAGTTAAGCGCATGATAAATGCGAAAACGGTTAAAAACACCCAAACGATAATTGAAACGAAGTACTAACACC
>JABUQX010130669.1:0-12500 GCA_015478945.1 Trachelipus rathkii
TTTATATTCTTTAATATATATCAACTACTTGACCTTTTTCTAAATTTCAAGCCATACCATGTGAAGATAGAGGCTCTGTGTAGTGATGGTATGTGTAAGTATACAATTCTTCGGAAACAAGAGTATTCATATTAAGAGAAGTTTCGTGTGAGTAGTAGCGTATGACGATTGATCATGGAAGTGAAAAGTATTTAATTGAAATAGTTCATGTGTTATCTTGTCGATGGAAGATGTTGAAAAATTATGTTTGATGGACATTTTAAATTAGTGGGGGGTTGGACGATGGAATATCAGATCAAATTCATGGTATCATATGTTAAGATTAAATTAAGTGGGGAGCGGGGGAGTCATAGATGGAGAGGAATAAGTGATAAGCGAATGGATGTGGGGAGGATAAGAGTGAGACATAGTTTAAGGGAAAAGGTTTTAAGGAAAAGTATGTGAGAGCTACTGTAAATCAGTATTTGATGTAAAACCAAGAGATGACACTGAAATATCTAAAGTCCTGGAATTTTTGTTCGTCTCGTGCAGTCCGAAGTAACGAATGTGGATGTGCTTATGAAGTAAGGAAGTATAGAAATGGTGAATGGTGGAGTTGAAGATGATGCAGCCGCGCTTAAATAAACTAGTGTGTGGGTTGAACTGAGCACAAAAAAGCCAAATAAAGGAGGTCTTGGAAGACACGTGGAAAATAGAAATGATAAGTGATGGTATAGTGATTAGTTCGTTCTCTTTTAGCGCGTATGATAGTGGTGATCCCGAATAACAAAAATAGATTAGCAACAGAGCATGTAGTCCGTTTCTGATGCGAGTAGTGTAAAAGACGGAAGGGAGCAATCCAATTCCTACTACTTGTTCCCTCAAAGTACTGCCTGTGTCGAAATTCAATTACAATCAGATCTATATATTTGTAGAAGTTGGATCCTTGCCAGGTTTCGGAATGGGAGCAACATATGCCGTCAAACCAGACAGGAGGGAAGACACACCCTGTACCCAGATTCTATTAAAAAGACTGAGGAGGAAAGAATGCCGTAGCATCTTAAAGGATATGCCATCAGGGCCAGGTTCTCCATTCATTGGCATTATTAGTTTTGAGGGCTTTCCCTAAATTCCGCGCTCTAGTAATTTTAGTGTCAATTGTAAATTCAGGGTCTCCCCTAGGCCAAGAGAGACTAAAAGACTGGAGTCGGTACTAGTAAGCTGTTAGAGCAAAACGTATCACGATTCAGGAATCGCTGGAGCAGGAAGCAAAGTAAAAGACCAGCTCATCAGCAACCATCCCGGGAGCAGAAATGATATCAGATGTCTTTGGACCATGGATCTGAATGGTGTTTTCTGAAAATCCTACGCACAACCTTATAGACCGATCGATGATACAGGTGTAGAAAAATTAACTGTGGAGGCTTAGTTGCGGAAATATTGCTTCCTTGTTAGTCTGTTGATACACCTCGATCGAGCAGCAGCAGCAGCTTTGAAAAGAATCAATCTGGAAGGAGTGGGGGTTAGCTTGTAGAACTTTTAGAGTCTCCGCTTTTTCCGAGTAGACCGAGCACATTCTTGGTTCCACGAAGGAGGAGTTGATTTTCGGTTCCCGGATGAACGGGGGATATGGTCCACTGCCGTTTTGAGGATCACGTCCTGAAACGCGTTGAAGGTTCCTCAGGAAGAAATGTTAAAATATGTATAGTGGCCTGATCAAAAGTAAGGTGAATTCGCTCTGTTGTATCGCCAATCTAGAATAAGGTTGTTGCCTTGCGACATAGGAGACCTTTGGAAGGGATATAAGGAATGACGATCTCGTTATTGTATAGGGATCGCCTCCTCCTTTCCAAACCATGTGAGAAAGTCCGACCTAATCCCACGCCGAAACATCAATAGCCGAGATAGAAAAGACAAGGAGATGTCGAAATTTACAGGAAGAATTGCCCGTATCATAAAGACCCTATGTTAGCACACATTCCCAATGAGAACTTTAAAATCCCCATAAGGCAGGCGACTCGGGCGTTGATGTACCAAATGTCGATTTATTTCCACGATAATCAAAGAAGGGAGAAGATCTACCCTTTATCCTACCCTATTTCAGTCCAACAAACCCTAAATACTCCCCTCGCCAAAGAACCGAGAAACGAGGTTCCTTGAAATTACTCTACCATACGATGTCCGAGACCTGGCCGTAAGGTTTCGCTTTAAAGTGATATTACCCTTAAAAGACCCAATTGGAATTTGGTGAACCGTAATATAAGCACGAGGCGAGAACAATAGACGAATAATTGTCCGAAGACTCTATGGTGGCTTTCACGGGTAAAGTTCGGAATTACATCGAGTATCGGTTAATGCCGTTCAGTCCCGTTAAAGGCGGACTGTGGATATCACTATGTGGGTAGAGGGCATATGAGACAATTTGTACAACTAGTTTCTGAAAAGGATATTAAACACGACGGGTAGTTGATTGAGGTGTCGGCGAGCACACTATTTGGTATTGGAGAATAAGAATGCCTAGGACCCTATCAGTTCCGAATATGTCACTCCACTGTTTAAAAATGCTGAACCCGATGCGCAACAAGAAACAGAATGTAAGGATGTATTTTTGAGTTCGGTAAGACGCCAGATTTTTATTGCGGATGTGTGCCGACCTTTGATTGAACCTTAGGGTAGGAGGATGTCCTTACGATGTTTCAACGTCAGGGGAGCTGATCAGAATCGTGAATTCCAGTTGAGATTACGGCAGTAATTTTGTGAAGTTCCATGTACTATAAGAACAATAAAGACTGACGTTGTCTATCGATCTCAAAGGTAGAACAGTTATCAACACAGTAGAACACATATCATTTATTTCAGCATATGATACATATGGGTATCTCATGATCATTGTTGTCATGATAAGAGGTTCTGAATTTTATGAATGTTAGGAAGACAAGTGGCCCTGATGGCATTCCTCCCCGTATTTTGAGGGAGTTTGTTTCTGAACTGGAACCTAACTTCGCTAAACTCTACACTATATGCCTTAATACTAATAGTTTTCTTCAGCGCTGAAAGTGTGTATATGTTCGACCGATCCGGAAAAGGGAAAGCAGCTTTGTTCCTTTCAACTACCGTTCTATTACTCTGGCTTACATTATGTCTAAATCTTTTATTAAACTCTCTTTAACTTTCATTTTCTGGATCAAATGGAATCTCATTCCTTCCTTTCAGATCATCAGTATGGCTTTCGTCGCTGGGGGTCAACTGGGTCACTGACATACTTCCCTACCTCACTGACCTGTGGTCTTTTTACTGTATGAATTATCGTGAGTATTGTGTGAAGGCACTTGACATATCGAAGGCTTTTGACCGGGTATGGTATGCGTCACTACTCATCTAAGTTTCCTTCAATTGGGTTCCCCCTTTCTCCTTGCTTACTCTTGTCTATTTTTCTTCCAGATCGCTCAATTTCGACTCTTGTTGATGGAGCGACCTCTTCCTCGTTTTCTGTTAATTGTGCTATTCCTCAAGGTTCTTTCCTATCCCCAAATTTATTCTTACTTTTTATCAACGATTTTCTTAGCTGCACTTCTAAATCTGTTCATTCTTATGTCGATAACTCAATTCTCCATTCTTTTACTCATTTCAAATCTGCTTCGTCTTTTGCGTCTTGAGTTCACTCTCGTATTCAGGTTTCCTATTAAACTTGTGCCGATCTGGATGGAGTTTCTCGGTGAGGTTACCGCAATCTTCTGAAATTCATCTCTTTCACCCTCAACTTCTTCATATCTCACTCTCAAAACCACCTCCCAACTTTCCTATCTTCTTCGACGGCTCTAACGTCTCACCTGTGAACAACAAAAATATTTTGAACTGAACATACATAATTGTCTTGGAAACCTCATGACAACATATGTTAAGGTAGCCTAGAAGAAGCTGCTAATTCTGTTCAGATTGAGGAAATTATTTTTCTGCTTAGTTGCTTCAGTTATATAAAGGCCTTTCCGACCTTGTATGGAGTACTGTTCTCATATTTGGGATGGTTACGGTTCCGCCCTAATTTAGAATAGGGCTGAGTCTAAGGCTAAGAGATTAATAAAAAGTCCCCAACTTTCAAATCCCTTGACCCTCTTTGACTGAGTCGAAACATTGGTGCACTATCTCTTTTCTATAAGTATAACAACGGCAGGTACTCTAGGGAGTTGCTCTCTAAAATTCCTCCAACTTTTGGTAGCCCCCGTATCATAAAAGATTCATTCCTCTCACATGAATTTTGTGAGAATATTCTAAACTCAACGCTCATTCGTTGTGATTCCTCCTTCTTTCTAACCACATAACTCAAACTAAGGATCTGTTTGAAGTCATTTGTTTTTCCTGCTGTAATCGAATCTTCCCTTCTTTAAGTCCCACCGTTTGTGCCCACCTGAAGGAATTGCGTTAGACAAGCAAGGGACTGGATTGAGTTTATTTTCCTTTTGTTTTTTGTTTTTATTTAGTTTTCTTTGCCCTTCCAGTGAAAGGGGCCGTGCCCGTGAGCGGTTGCATCGCGTGTAATATAGCTAATAGTTATATATTAAATATAAGTATATATATATATATAATATAATATATTTAAGGTATATATATATTACGAGCGTATATAGTATATATATATATAATACTGTATATATATATATATATAAATTGTGGTTAATGCACCTCCATTTCAATGTCAATAGAATGGTAGAGTTTAAATTCATTTGTGATTTTTTCATTTCAAATTTTTTTCAATCTCGACGAGATTTTTAATAGTTTTTTTTTAGGAGATTTTTCATCGTATTTTTTTTTGTCCTCGAATGAGATTGATAACTCAATAGCTCGATCGCTAAATAATGAAATGAAGGAGTTAATGAATTTCTCCCTTTTTTTCTAAATTTCCGATTTTGTGTTTGAAATTTAAATACGAATATAAAATAATTAATTTATATTTATTTTAAATGAAAACATTAAATGAAAACATTAAATGAAACATTATTTTAGGTCGTCTCTACTTTCAGTCATGATTGCAGAAAGGATTAATGGAGACTACGGCTCCATCATTTTAAAGTTTCACGGTTTCATTTTCATTATTTTAAATTAATGCGCATGCCCTCATAACTCTTTTATTTACTATTAGTTATATTTATCAGCAATTATGGCTCCAAGAAAAAATCCCAGCTCACAGCTCGCATTCTAGCTATAGCACCAGCTCCATTACCATCACCAGCTCCACAGCATCGTTTTCAGTACACCATAAGTAAAGCTATTTAATCTTTTATAGATTAACAATAAAAATAAAGTCAAGAACATAATCTTTTTAAAAGAATTAAATTTAATGTATTTATTTTTTTTCAAATAAAAAAGAATCTTCAATTTCTAAAACTAATGAAGAAAAATAATCTCTCGTTTTTAATTAAGAACAGTTTGAGAATAAAAAACATAAATATTCAAATATCGAAATGATTTCCAAGTACGTTCCAAATTTCGAAATTAACTCTAAAAATTCATGAATTAGTTCGAAAAGACAATAAATTTAAAACTTAAGCTTTAAATGTACTTGTACATGTCTCTGAGAGAGAGAGAGAGAGAGAGAGAGAGACGAGAGAGACTGAAAGCCGGGCGGAAGAGGGAGAGAGGACCAGGCGGAAGGAGAGAAAGCGGAGAGGAGAGAGATGTAGGTGAGAAAGAGACGAAAAAAGGGAGAGAAGAGAGAGAGGAAGAGAGAGAGAGAGAGAGAGAGAGAGAGATGAGAGAGAGAAGAGAGAAGAGAGAGGAGAGGAAGAGGAGAGAAGGAAGAGAGAGAGGAGGAGAGGAGAGAGACCTGAGAGGAGAAGGAGAGGAAGAGAGAGAGAGAGCAGAGAGAGAACTGCGACAGTAGAGCGGTAAGATAGGAGATAGAGGAGAGAGAGAGAGAAAACTAGAGAGAGATGAGAGAGAAGAGAAAGGAACAGGGAGAGGAGGGAGAAGAGAGAGAGAGAGAGGAGACGAATCGAGAGAGATTGAAAGAGAGAGAGAGGGAGGAGAGAGAGAGAGAGCAGAAGAGAGAAGAGAGAGGGGGAGAGAGAGAAAGAGAGAGGAGAGAGAGAGAGAGAGACGAGAGCAGAGAGGCGTAGTAGGACGAGAGAGGAGAGAGAGAGACGACAACAGCGAAACTCTCGGGGAAATATTGTATTAAATTAAATTACTCTCCACTGTACAACATGAGTATTAACATTTTTAATTTCCCTTCTGTGTACAAAGCTCGTAGCTGTACAATATCAGCACACTCACAAACTGATATACTATATACTATATATAATATATAGCTATATATATATGCATATTATATATAGTATATATATGATAGTAATATAATATATATAATATAGTAATATATATATGATATAAATATATTACACTATTTAATATATAATATATATATATATATATAGTTATAATATGATATATATATATATTATATATATATAGAGTATATATATATATATATATAAGTATAATATTATAGTATATAATATATAATATATTATGATATAGTATATATATAAATAGACTATATATATATATAATATATATAAAGTATATATATATATAATATATAATTTATTATAATATATATATATATATAGATATTTATATATATAAGTATATATATATATATATATATTACTATATATATATATAAATATAATAATATTTATCATATATATATAATATATCTATATATATATATATATAATATATATATATATATATATTATATATATTATATATATATATATATGTATTATAGTATATATATTATATATAATAGTATATATATATATATATATACTATAATTATTATATATATAATATATATTATATATATATATTGGATAGCTATAATATAAAAATATATATATATATAATATATATATATATATAGATATTATATATATATATATTATATATCTATATATGATTAAATATATATAGATATATGTATTATATATATATAATAATATTATATAACATATATATAATATAAAAGACTAATATAATATTATATATATATATATATATAGTATATAATAATATATAAATATACTTATACTTACCTATATATATATATATATATATATATATTTATATAGTATATAGGTATATTATAATATAGTATATATCTTATATATATAATATATCTATATATATAATATATACCTATATATTTGCTTCCCTCTTGAAGTTTTATTATCATAAAGAAGCTATTTTTCTTAGTTTTAAGTATTTAACAGCTTTACACTGGTAAAAATTCTTACACATAATTTCTTACAACGAATAAATATAATAAATACAAAAAAAGCCATGTTCTTTCTTGCTCCGTGGGCGATTGCACTTCTTCAGGGACCTGAAACAGAGAATAATACGCAGTATTCTTGGGAATTTGACTACCTTTATGAAATGGCTACTCGAGTCGCGATTTTTTTAATTGTGAAGGAGGTGCATACCTTTTTGGAGTAATTTATTAGAGAGAAGGCGCAGTTCTTTGGATATAGATTAGTCATTTCATCTATAGGTACTTCTCCTCGTTGGAGGCTGAGCTTATTAGTTTTTTATTATGAAAGGATGTCGATTATTTTATGATGTTGTTGTGATATTTATTGTTGTTGATTATCTGGTTTTGCCCCTGCTGTTTTACTAATGAGGAGGATTTGACTGTCGTAATTTAGATCTTGTTTTTGTTGGTTGTATCTTATGCGTAAAATATAGTTGGTTTCTGACTATATATATTTGTGGGCAGGTGTTAGCAAGCTTGTCGAGTAAATGCCGTGAGTTTTCTATTTCGATTGGTGTGTGCTGTGTGTGTGTGTGTGGTGTAGTGTGGGTGTGTCGTGTGCTGTGTGTGTTGTGTGTGCTTTGTGTGTGACATGTTTTTTGTGGATCATACGCAAAGCGTTTTGATACGTTAGGTGCCGAAATAATGTAAACTAATACAGACACTTCGCGTTCACTGGTAGAAAGCGATTAGACATGTGCCTTTATATATATGATATATATATATTATAATATATATATATATTATATATATATAATATATATATATATAATATTATATATATAATATATATATATATATATATATATATTATTATATTAGTATATATTTATATATAATAGAATATATATTATAATTATAATATATATATATATATATATATATATATATATAAGTATAATTAATATATATATTATATTATATATAATATATATATATACGATGATATATATATACATATAGTATAGTAAATGTAAAAAGTTTTAAATAAGAATAAAACTATCTCTAAAAATACTTAGGATAGAAACCTTTGGACCTCACCAAACTAGGTTTACCGGCCGGTATTACTCTTTATCTTATAGAGGGTAAGCCTAAATAGCGGAAAACTACCGATCTATGAATTTTGAATATATATTTTCTCACCTTTCTCACAAAGCGCCTCCTCCGTGTACTGTCATCCCCTGTCGTTTGCACATTGCTTCTCCACAGACCTAATCGTCGTACAGTCGATTTGTTCCTCACCTGATCCCAGCGTCCCACCCTTCTTCCGCCACAGCCGCCGCCAACTCCATCCTTCCAATCTTTTCCTTGGATCGTCCGCCGGTCTGATCTACGCTGCAGGCTGCCAATGGGATAAAATTCTGGGCCGGGTATTCATCCTTCATCAATCCTTCCTTGATGTATGCCATACCATCTAGGTGGTTTGTCTCTCGATCAACATCCTCCACCGCCTCAACCCCCAACTTCCCTCTTATCTCAGTATTCCTTCTTCTCTTTCTCTTCTGTCACCCCGCCGGCTAATGCAACTCAACACCCTCATCGTCCGCCGGCCACGATGCTTGACTCCTGTTTCTAGTTGTAAAGTTGTCATGACTGTGACCAGAAGACAGAAGAGTACCGGTCGTCAGCAATAGTGTATAAAATAAGTGTTTTTAAGCCTGTCATCGTCACATTCTGTTGTCTAAGCAAGGCGATTACAACTGACCAACTCCTCTAGAGTAGTTCATTATTCTTCCTCTGATTTCACCCCCATTCATTCCAGTGCTCGTTTACCGTTTCTCCCAAATACTTAAAAGTCCTCGCATCTTTCATCTTTTCCCCAAAGTGCTCTATGTTTAAGTTCTCTCCTTCCCTAGCTATCTTCACTTCAGTCTTTCTCATATTCATCCTCAATCCCCTCCGTAGCAGCACCTCGTTCCATCTAATCAGTACTCTCTGTAAAGTCTCCCGGTCTCTTGTAACTAGAGCAATATAGTCCGCATACGCCATTTACAACAATCTCCTTTCCTTCCCTCGGTACACCGAATCTCTCGCATTACCACTTGTCCATATACAGATGACATAACAATGGTGACAACATCCTCCCTGTCTAACCACCTGCTCTTACTCCAAACCCACTGTCCTATCCCAATAAGCGTGCCCTAACAGCACTTTCACTTACTGTGTAAAGTCCCCTTATCACTCTAATCAACTTGGGTTCTATCTGATAGTAGCGATCCTCTCGTGTCTTCCAAAGTTTTACCCTAGGTACACTGTCAAATGCCTTCCCTAAATCCACAAAAGCCACATACATTTCCTTATCCCACTCCCGCTTCTTCTCCTATCATCATCTTCGAGAAAATATCAATCCGCGGGTACCTCGTTCCGGCCTGATCCATACTTGCTTTCATTCAGCTTGTCTTCGACTCCCGTCATGAGCCTTTTCTCCAATATCCTTTTATATAACTTCATGGCATGCGGCAGCAACAATGCCCGTATAATTGGAACAGTCGCCCTATCTCCCTTGGTTTGAACACCGGACATGACTATCGCCCTGCGCCACTCGCAAGGTTACTCTCGTCCACTCTCCAGAAATCATGAAACATCTTCAACATCCATCGCATGACCTCCTCACATCGGATTATCTCCACCGGCAGCCCATCACATCCCATGACTCTCCCATGTTTTCATCATTCCTAATTCTTCCTTCTCTTAACTCTTCCATTTTTATCGCACCCTCATCACGATATTAGTTCGGAGCATGTGTCTCTCTTGGCTTCCGGAAGGTTCTCTGCGTCTTTCCTCCTGATTTATATAAACTCGGTGGAATTACTCTCCCCACCGTCGTTTGATCTCATCCGGGCTCCACTCTCATGCCTTCCCGCCTTATCTTTACTGAGTGCTGCAACGTACGACTCTGTCTCGCTAGGTTTTTGCCATGTTATATATTAATTTCTTAGTTTCCACCCACTTATCCTGTCTCAGCTGCTTCACCGAATCCTTCTCCCACGCTCTGGCTCCACCGCTCTCCTTTTATGGTCTTCGGTGCTCTCATTTCTATTACCACATTATTCCGCTCTTGTTTCTCAGGGATCTTCTTTGTATCATCCACGCTCTAAACCTTTTATTTTTTTCCTTTACTTTGCACGTGCAACTTCTGGCTGTCCACCACGCATGTCATTTTCTTTCTTTTCTGGGAACTTCTCTGTTTTTACCCTCCGCGTATCTCTCGCACATGTTATCATTTTTCTTTAAAATACTCCCCTCTCCTTCTACCATCTACAACACTTCTTCTTCTTCCTTTTGGTTATAATCATCACTAATCTTTCTACCAAAAAACCCTGTTTACACTTCATCCTCCATTTAATCGTCTCCCACTGCTATCCTCCTCTCGTTACCATCTTCGTTGGTAACGAGAGAGAGAGAGAGGTTTTGAGAGTCTTAATATCCCCACCACCAAACGACGGTCCGAATCAAGCGACACTGAAGGTATACTTTTCACGTCTCTTACCACGTTCCTGCTGTTAATTAGTATAAGGTCAATCATGACTCTATCCGGTGTATCCTCAACAATTACTATTCCATCTGTACCAGGTCCATTTATGCGAGCCCTATGCGCAAAGTATGTAATTCATCACTGCCAAACCTCATTGCTTACCGCAAAAATCTCAACAACCTCCCCTCCGCGGTTTCTTTTTCTCTATTCAAAACGCCCCCAATTGCTAGATCTCGGGTACCTGTATTCTCTTCGATTTCTTATGTGCGCATTCAATGTCCCCCAGACATATTTTCACTCAGTATTTCATTCCGTCATACAACATTTTGCAACTGGTATTTTTGGCGTTTTTTACTCTTCCGGGGTCAAACTTGGTGTGGTGCATAGGCCTGTATTATGGCCACACGTCTCCTTTTCAGCCCTCAGTGCTATAGCAATTATTCTTTCATTTTTGAAGACAATGATGTCCTCTACTCCATCTGCCAAATCCGGGTCAGGAACAGCCCCCCAGTACTTTCTCTCCTCATCTCATGCCTTTGTAGTATCAGTTGGTCATCATTCATTGGTATTCTGGCCTCGCTCCCCTTTCACCCTTCATACTCGATCCTCGCAGACACGAAGAACATCCAGTGTCCTCTCTTCCATCATACCCCACAACCTCCTCCCCGCCTTTCCCTCCATTGTGCTAGCATTAATAGTTCCTATTCGGAACTTATCCTTGTGTAGTGTCGACGTTCGGTAGTCGCATTCATTCGCCTGCTCAAAACTGAGAAAGATCCGTCCTTGGTTCCCGAGGCATAACAAGCGCGGTCTTGAGCCACAACAATCCACGCCCGCTGCTAGGCCTGTCGCGGGCTTCTTTTGGTCCTGGACTGGTATGTTGAGTCTCCGGACATGTGATAGCCCCCAATTGGTTCAGAGCTCTTCTCCACAGTCTCCAGGCACATGTCCAGTCAAATTAAGCCACAGCACCGCTACAAGGTAACCAGCCCATTATCATGGTAGATGGAGCTCCATGATCGCCAAATATATATATAAAATAGTTATATATACTATATAAATATATATAATATAATATATATATATATACTATAAATATATATATATATATATATATAATATATATAATATATATATGTCTGTATTTTTTTTTGAGATAAACACCATCACTCACGGCAGAGCGCTAGATCAAGGAGAGGTGGGGACTCGTTACGTCCGAGCAGGACGAAGCCAAGCCCCAAGGGGAGAATACTTACACTTCTCCCGACGCCGGACCAAGTTGCGAACCTGGACCCTCGGCTTTGTTTGGCAGAGTGCTCTCCCACTGAGGCTCTGACCGGGTGGCTGTGTAGTAGTAAATAAATATAAATATGATATACAAAAAAAAAAAAGTGATACATAGTATATATATAGTATATGATATATATATATACATATATAATATATATATATATAATATATATAGTTATATGATGAGTACTATATACATATATATAGTATATATATAATATAGTAATATTTTAAAAAAAAATATATACGTATACAAAATATATAAAGGAAAAGGATTAGTATATAAATATAAACCTTTATATTATTATAATAGTATATATATATATAGTAGTGATATACTACATATAGTATATAGTAGTATTATATGATTATATATACTATAGTAATATAAGTATATATATATATATGATATAATATTATAATATATCATTCTATATATAT
>JABUQX010130669.1:17500-35000 GCA_015478945.1 Trachelipus rathkii
TATAGTATATATATATATATAGTATTATATATATATAATATATATATATAGATATATATATATTATAGTATATATTATTATATATATAATTATACTATATTATATAAAATTTATATAATATAATATATATATATTATATAATATTATATTATATAATCATATATATATATATAGTATATATATAGATAATATAATAGAGTAAGTATATATATATATATATAATATATATATATATTATATATATATATGATATATATATAGTATATAAATTCTATTATATATATATATTAGTATATATATTATATTTTTATATTAGTTAATATATATATATATATATATATATCATAGTTGTATATATATAAGTGATATAGTAGTTATATATATATAGATATATATTAAATGATATTATAATAATATATATATATATATATATATAGTATATAATAGTTATATTACATATATATATATTTATATATATATATATTATATATGTATATATATTATATATATATATGTATATATATATATATATATTATATATTATATATAGTATATGTATATATAGTATATATATATATAGATTTAGTATATGTATATATATACTATATACGTATATATATAGTATATATATATATATATATATATACTATATATCATATATATATATACCTATGATATATATATATTAGATATGTATATATATGAAATTTGTATTATATTATATATATGAATATATATATATATATTAAGTATATATAGTATATAACCCTATATATATATATATATATATTCATTATTATATATATATATATAATAGTATAACATAGATAGATATATTATATATTATATACTATATATAATATATATATATATTATATATATATATAGTATATATAATATATATATATAGTAGTTTATTTATATAATATATATATATATATATATATGATAGTATATATATTATACTATATATATATATACTATTATATATATATTATATATATTATCATAATATATATATATATATAAATTATATATATAGTTTATGGTATAGTAATTCTTTCGAGTAATATATAAGTATATATCTTCCTTAATAATTACTAGCTATATAATATATTGATATATTATATATATATGGTATATGGCATATATGATATATAATATATATATATATATATATATATAGTAATATATAGTATATATATATATATATATAATAGTATATATATGTATAATATATATAGTAGTATATATATTTTATAGATAATGATATAATTAATATATATAAATATATATAGTTATAGTAATATAATATTATATATATAAGTATATAATATATATTAATATATATGTATGTAATAAATATATATATATAGTTAGATATATAGATATTATTATTATTATAAGGATATATTAGTTATTTATATATATATTATTTAAGATAATATTATTATTATTATATCTTATAATATAGTATAGTATACTATAATAATATATATATATATATATATATTATGATATATATATACATATTATATATATTATATTATATGTTACTTATATATATAGTTATATACTATATATATAAATATGAATTATATTATTATAGAGAGAGAGAGACGTAAGATAGAGTGAAGAAGAAGTAGAAGATGATTGAAGAAGAATGAAGATATAATATATATTATAGATAGAGAGAGAGATGAGAGGAGAGAGAGAGAATATCCTTAAATATAATCCCCTAACTTTTATTTTTCATAATTTTAAGATAAGTCTTGAAACTAAAATATTCAGATTTTTATGATAAAATATAATATTATTTATATAACCCGTATATATATATAATAGTATGATTAATATATATATTTAATAATATATATAATTATATATTATATATATATATTATATAGTATATATATATAATATATAATATAATAATATATATTATTAATATATATTATAATATATTATTATATATATATATATATATATATATATATATTAATATTACTTATATAATAATATATTCTATTAAATTACTTATAATATATATATATAAATATTTATATAGAAACATATAAGTTTAAGAATTAATTAAGGGATATAATATAATTTAATTTGTTAAATTAATTTATTAATATTTATATTATAACACTCGCTTTATATAATTGGGAAGATAGGATAAAGGATAAGCAAATATAACTACCAAAGATAAATTATAAAATAATGTTTTATTTATATGAAACATTTATATAGTTATATATTTAATTAATAAACTCAATTTTAATATATATTATTTATATTTTTTATTTTATATAAAAATAATTATATTGTTATGATTTGAATCTCAACCTGTGATGTTGTAAGGTAGTGAATCTCATTCTATTATATAGGTAATGAATCATCCACAAGAATTTATGAAAAGACTAGAATAAATAAATAAAATCACTTGGTTTTTAAGTTATATACCGTCCATATTATATAGTGGATATATAATATTAATATATATAATATATGTATAATATATATATATTATATATATATATATATATTAATTATTACACTTATATATTATATAATATATAATATAATATATATTAATTATTAATATATATATATTTATGATATATATATATACTAATATTAATT
The DNA here is from genome assembly GCA_015478945.1 of Trachelipus rathkii. Taxonomy (NCBI): domain Eukaryota; kingdom Metazoa; phylum Arthropoda; class Malacostraca; order Isopoda; family Trachelipodidae; genus Trachelipus; species Trachelipus rathkii. Next base: position 20,147 of record JABUQX010130669.1, read on the forward strand.
ATATATTATTATATATATAAAAAGTATATATATATATATATACTATATATATATTATATATATATATTATTATATTATTGAGTATATATATATATAATATATATATATTATATATATATATAGTATTATATATATATCATAATATTATTAATATATATATATATTATTATATGATACTATATATATATATTAATATAAATTATATAGTATATTTATATATATAATATATTAATTAACATGATATATATTATATTAATATATATATATAATATATATTACTCCGGTATATATATATATATATATATTAGTATTAATAAATTATAATATATAAGTATTTATTATATATATTATATATATATATATATATATAATATATATAATATATATATTAATATATATATATATTTATATATTAATAGTATATATATATAAATAATATATATATTAAAATAATATATTTACCTCGGTCTAATGTGAATGAGAAACTAGATATTCGAAATTGATCGGTATATTATATTATTAAAAGAGCTGGTCTCGTACGTTCTCAATAAAATAAATCTTAGCTGTAATGGGAACTCATGAAACGCTACTCCTATCTACGTAATTTCTGAATATGACTTATCAATAACCATAAATGAGGTAATGCAGTTTATAATAAATTAAATAAATAATAATAATGAATATTATATATAAATAATAATTATATATATATTAATATAATCATTAATATAATCATTATAATAAGTAATTAATATAATAATAATTAATATTAAATAATATAATAAAAAAATTTAAATATTTTTATTTAATTCAATTTTAATATATAAATAATAATAATAAATCAATAATAAATATTAATAAATATATAATAATATTAGAAAATAAATATATATTATTTTATATTCTAAGCTCCTAAGTATAAGACTAAAACATAGGTATAAAGTAGAAATTTAACATTACATACATCACATCATTCTAATCAAATTTATTATTTAATTATTAATTTGATTGTTATTTATTTAATTATATAATATATTATCATATTTCATTTAATATTTATTTTTAATATATGATTAATGTCCTTTAATTTTATAATTTATTATTATTTATTTTAATTATTATATATATTTAATGTTATGTTATTTAATATTATTTTATATTATTAATTATTATTATTTAATTATATTATTTATATAATTTATTATTATTATTATTATATATATATTTATTATTATATATTATTATATTATTATTATTATTATTATTATTATTATTATTTAATAATATGATATTAATTGTATAATATTTAATTATTTCAAATTTTTGTTATAATATTTAAATATTACATGTTGTTATATTGATTATTATTATTAATTATTTTATTATTATTTATTATTTATATGTATATTATTAACTATTATTTATAATTATTAGATTATATTATATTATATATATTGTATAATAATTATTATGTATATTATTATTATTATTACTCATATTATTAATTATTTTATATAATTATTATATTATTATTATTAATTATTATGTTAATTATTATTATTATATTATTATTATATATTAGTATTTATAATTTACTTATCTTTGAACTATTTAAAAAAACTGATATTATTTTTTAATTTGTGAATATCATATTATAATTTATATTTCATTTAAACTTTATTTTTAATTTTGTAAATATAAATCTTTAATTGTTTATTGGGATGACTAAAGTTGTGAGAGTAATAACTATAAGGAAAATAGAATTATAATTATAATATCATTTATAATTATTATAAATATGATAATAAATAAATTGATGTCCCTCAATGAGTTGAATAGAGTCTCCATAATGAACTGATGGATCTATAAATATTTACTATTAATAATTAATATATATATTATATTATATATAGTTTTAATATAATATTAATATATATATTATATCATATATTAATATATAATTTAATATATATTAATATATATTATATATAGTATATATATATATTAATATAATATTATATATATACTTATAATATATTATGATTTATTATATATATATTATTATATATATATATATATATATATATAATATATATATATATATAGAATTACTTGTTTTATTATTGTATCCTTTATATATACCATAATATATTATATATATAATTTATATTATATATATAATAATATATAAATATATATATATATATATTATATACAGATATAAAATCGTATTAACTACTATATTAATATATTTTATATTACATATATAAATATATTTATATTAATAATCTATATTATATAATAATTATATATATATATATATATATATTAATCGTATATATATATATATTAAATATATATATTATAATATATTATACTATATTATATATATTAATTATTAAATTAATAATATATATATATATATATATATATATATAATATATATATATGATTATAAATATTAATTTATAATATATATATAATATATATAATATATAATTATAAATATAATATATATATATATATGTTTTATATTAAATATATAATTATATATATAATATTTATTAAATTATAATTATATATATATATATATTAATATAAATTACGTTGTTGCATATATTCTTAATTCTTAATTATATATATATTATAGTAATATTATATTTATATCATATTATAATAATATATATAATTATATATTATATAATATATATTTATAATATAATATTTATTATAATATTATAATATATATAATTAATATTATATATAATATAATATTATAAATTAGTTAATATTATATATATATATATATATATATAGTTATATATATATTAATAATAACTATTATATTATAATATATATATATTATAATATTAAATATTTATATATATATTAATATATAATTAATATTAATATATTATATGTATATTAATTATCACTTTACTTTAACCTTATAATTAATTATCTACTTTACTTCTATAAATACTATTATTTACTTACAATACTCACCTTGAATAATATATCATAATACTAATATATGTACTTATATATAATATATTAAATATTACATTCATTTCTAATATTATCCCTAGATTTTATAATTATTATAATTATTATTTATATAATTATATATATATCTCTCTTGATTATTATGACTATTAGATTATTCATTAAATTACTTATATTATGATTATATACTCATGTCAGATTTAATATATATATACTAATATATCAAAATAATAATTAATATCCTATATATCTCAGTAGTCCCGACGTACGTAGACCGGTCATCTATTACCCTCTCATAATGTAATTGTGATTTGTCACTTATGGGTAATTGGTTACTCTGGCTGAGTGATGAAATTTAAATTATCTTACTCCCATTATTCATGGAGCCCTTTTTGAGTGATAGTAGAATATGATCGATCGTGCATAATCCAATGTATTTGAAAGTATTTAATAGTATTAACGTTTTGTATTTCAATCCATTACTGAGTGATTTTTGATTATAATAAATGTACAATAAAAAATTGGGCAATGATTTATATCGCAATTTTTTTAGGAATTTTTTTCATCATATTTTTTTTTTGTCCCTAGTATCAAGAGTTGTATTTGAATAAACATCAAATAGAGCTTTACTAGACAGTAATAATTGAATGTGTAGTTAATATGTAATTTACTCCCTTGTTTCTTTTAATTTGTCGTTTTGTATTAATGACTAGATTATGATATGTAACATATTAATACGTGAGAGTTAATAGATCTATTTATTATATATTTAGTTATAAATTGATACTGAAATTAAATTTAATATTAACGATATTATTTTTATTACTTTTTTTTTACTCTCTCAGTCTGAGATGAATGGGAACGAAATAGATTATACGATATCCAGTATCACTCCGTGTCATATTATCTATTATAATAAGTTCTCAAGTAGTATATGTATCTATTACATTTTTTATATATAATAATATATTACCTCAATTATTTGCTATTAAACTCGACTTTTTTTGTAATTATCACTCATTTTTAAATTATTGGTGTCATGTATAACCTAACTCCGGCTTAATTTGCCGCCAAAAATATCACTCTCATCAGTGTCAGTATATTCCTGGTTGCTACCAGCACTCACAGACTTACCATCAGGCCGGTTTTCTCAATTTATATATACATTACATGAGGACTTTGTGGCTTTAGTTTTTCTCACGATCAATAGCTCCAAGGCTGTATAAAATTTCGCCATCTTTATTATAAAGAATATTTTATAAGTTTAATGAAAAGAATAGAGATTATCTCTGACCCAATTAAAAGATTTATAAGAGAGACTACATAATCTCTCTCCCAATTATATATAATACTATATCAGCAAACTATGCTTTTGAGATAATAATAAATTATCTTCACATGAAATATTTTACCCCAAACTTTGTCCAACTGTAAGAAATCAACCAATCACTCAAAATTACAAAAATATAGAACTCTTTATAATTCTAAGATTATACTTTCGTGAAATGAAGTACAAGTCGCTATTACCTTATACTATATTTATGATAGCTTTAAAAATTTTTAACTTCGTATTACATTGTCTCTGGTAAGGTTTTAGAGAAAGGAGTAAGATGAGATTTTATAGATAAGGGAGAGAGAAATTAAGTTAGATAGATAGAGTATAGTAATATTAGAAAAATATAGATAGAAGCCACATGGACACATCAATTTTAAAGTACGTAGGAAACTTATAGTTATGTAGATAAAATATTTAATATTACCTTCCTGGTACATTCATAAACTTATTGGAAAGGATAATAGATTAAAATAAAAAAATATATTACATACTTAATATGTTTTAATTTCTCGCTTTTGATTTATCCGAGTTAGTTGCACTAACTTTCGATATTACTAGGATTCTGAATATTATCTTATTTTAAATCCAATAATATGACACAATAGCTAATATGTACATTTGTATATTTATAATTACTATATTGTAAATTGTATATTATTATAGTATTATATTTTATATATGTTTATCAGTTTATTTTATTATAATTTTATAGTTATTAATTATTTATTTATAATTTATTTTATATTGATTGGAAATAGTTGTTCTTAGATGATGAGTTTTTATTATTTTTATTATTAATATTTTTTATTATGAATATTAGTGTTTATTATTATTATTATTAATTATATATTATTATTTATTTATTATTTTATTATATTACTTAGTTTATTATTAATTATTATATATATATTATTATTATTAATTGATTATATATTTAATTATGAAAATCCTTTAATTAATTATATAATATATATCAAATATTTTATTGAGAATAAATATCATCATCAATAGTTTTTTCTAAATAGTATCAGTGTTGATGATATAGTATTACGTAGCGGAATGAGGTATCATAGTAATATTGACTTACTGTACTTTTCTTAAGTAACTAAATATTATATTATATATTAGTATACATTAATGATAAAGATAATAATGTATATTTCTGTCTGTATTAGATGACAATCGAAAAAGATTAGATTGAATAAGTTATTATGTATTATATTGTTATTATATTGTTATGGATCATAATATGTGTATTTTCACTTACTACCAGTTAGTTGTTTCTGCACAAGAATAAGTGATATTACGCGCATGTATAGTAATTATTCGAACTTTCAGATGGCAATTATGGCATCATGAAGATATTAAGCGTGAGACAGAGAAGTTTTCGAACTTTTTATCTGCAATAGAGTTTAAGATTAGATCTATACAGTAAAAAAGTATTGGAATTATAAGCGGAAAAGAACAAGAAGGAGTAGTGCTGCTACATATTTTTATCCTTCCTCACGCGGCTCTTCTGCGGCTCTCGAATTATCGAGACTATCAACTAGAGACTCGTGTCTCTCCTTTATGTCTCTATTAGCCCACAGAGAAAAACCAGGATTAGAACAAACTAACAAAATATCTCCTTCACAAACCTTGAAATTTGTTTCTTCAGCCATAATGCGTATCTGTGAAAGCAGTGAAATTAAATACTCCCAAAGATCAATTATAGGTTTTGAAAATCGACCAATCCTCAGTTATATTTTTGCTGAAACAATATTATGCTCAAAAATTCTCGCTCCAACATTTTTACATAATTATGTAGTCCAGCACGTTTGCCTCCTTGTTGCAGAGCCCTTGTAATTCATATTTGCACAGTGTATAATTGATAATATATATAGTTCATATATACTTATATACAGGTATATCTCGTAGTACCCCAATATATAAATTTATGTATATATTATAATAATAATAGTAGTAGGCATAATATACTCATAAAATTATAAATAGTAATCGTAACATATTAGTCTCAAAACATATATAAGATTATTCAAAATAAACTTGATACATTACCCTAAAGAATAAACTAATATTGGCTATAGGAGCATCAATCTAAGTGCATATATATAATAATAATACACTGTATTTATATATATAAAAAAGCGATACGTTATTATAGCTGAACGTTCAAGGAAAATAGCTACAGTTATATAGCCGTTATTATGATATTGAGTACGAATCTATAAAATATAATTATTTATTATATATATATAATATATAATTTATACTACTAATATTAATTATAATATAAAAATTCCATTATTTTATATTGTATGCAATATTGTTTATATAGTAGTATATATAGTATATATAATACCTATATATATATATATAAATATTATATAATATATGTTATATATAATAATAAATACTTATATAGTTATATTACACTGTAAACTGGTATATAATAATTATTATTGTGATATCAGATCATATAGTTACCTACGATATATAGCAATAAGTAGAAGTTATATATATATATATTTTAAATATTATATTATAGTATATTATTTAAACTATTATTTATGGTTTAGTTAATATTAATATAATTAATATTAATAGTAATATAATATATATATTAGTATTATAGGTAACTAAGTATTAGTTAGTAATGATAGTTACAAAGGTATAAAAAAAATTATTTGTTAAGATCAATAGGGTGTAGATTATTATGTTAATAATTGATTTTTAACTTAAGAATTTTTAGTTAATAAGCTTTAACTATATTTGAAATCTAATAATTAATGATATAAATAATAATAATCAATATATATATTTATATTAACACATATAAGTAGTTGTTATATTATATATTCCGCTGGAGAAAGTAGTTGAGTACTGTTATAATCGCCTCTTAACTTTAATCTGAATTTATGCACTAGTGTTATTTTAATAATTAGTAAGCTAATACAAATCTAGGCAAAACAAAATGTAACTCTATGAGGTTTGAACGAATAGATTTTTTTCACTTTTCACATAATATAGTTGTCAAAATGCACAATGTAGTTTTACCAAGATAATTACAGATTTGTAAAAAGCGGAGTTGCGTACCCTTTTGAGTGTAGTACTATATAAATATATATATATATATTAATTATATAATTTAGTTTTAAAATATATCTCTTAGATATTTATAATAAATAAGTATAATATTATATTATTTTTATTTATTATTTATTTATTACCAATGATAATTAAGTATATTATATATATTATATTATATATATATGGATGTTAGTTATGTGTGTTTATATATATATTATAGATTAATGTTATTTGTTTTAATATGTATATATAATCAATATATTATTATAGTATATATCATTATAATATATAGAAGTATATATATAAAATATTATAGCTAATATATAATTATTAAATATTTTAGAACTTGTACTTATAGCATGTGTTTTATTACTATATAGGTTTTAGTACTGTTAGTAGTATCTACTATAGAGCTTATTAGTACTTATTGTGTAGATATATATTAGTATTATTATGTAGTCTTTATTAAGATATGTCATGTTAAGGTACGTGTAACCTAGATTATATAATATTTGGCAGTAGTTATGTCTAATACATAATGAGACTGACTACTATATAATATACTAACTTTTTTGATCAGAATATTTACGTGAAAAACGTAATTAAAACGAAGAAGTTCTAAATATATTTGAATTATATGTGAATGTTATACTCGACTGTTCAAACGATTGGTTCAGCATTAACATAAATTCTGCTTCACTTACTCTCTATCGTCTATCTTTACTTACTTTATACCTTCTCTCCTTATTCTTATCATTCTCTCTTCGTGTCACTCTCTCTCTCTCTTCTCTACTCTCTCTTCCTCTCTCTCTCTCTCTCTCTCTCTCTGCTCATCTTTACTCTCTCTTTATCGTCTCTTCTCATAATGAAATATTTTTAACTTATAAATAAAAGGGGTAATGATGGTGAAAAAAATTAATAATAAATAAATACAGATAAGATGACAAAGGATAAAACGTTAGTAATAAAATTTAATAGTAATTATATAATATTATATAATAGTATATATATATATATATAGATTTATATATATATACTATATATATATTAATATATAATATATATATTTATTATATTATGATATATATTATTATTAATATATATTATAATATTATATAATATAATATATAGTATATAATTAATATATTATAAATATAATATATATAATATATATTATATTCTAATTAATTTATCCATAATTTTTATAAGTACACAAGAAGGATTGCATCTTATCATTAGAGAATAATATATATAAATATCTTAGATTTTGATAAATATAACATGTTAATATTAAAAGAAGCTGCTTACGTTCCCATATATTTAGAGATATTATTATCCTTTTTTGAAAATTGGACCTCCTCTCACAAACTCACAGATACGGCATTTACCGGTCACATAGAGATTGTACACAGTTCCTTTCGTTTTCCTGGATATCTCACCGAATAACCCTAAAGATATATATATATAGGATGATAAATTTACTGTTAGCTTATCATCATAATAGCCCTATGAGATGGATCTCATAAGAATATAGATCAGAGAGTAGTATAAGAGAGAAACTAAGATATACTGAACGAAGTAGTAAAGTTGTTAAATGTGATTAGATTAATAATAGAGTATGAGCTTAGTAGTATATATATAGATCGTTATATACTAAGTATAGTATAGTATTTTGTGCTATATCAAATTAGACAGAGGAATATATATAAGATAGATTCGAGCTAAATGAATAACTATATGTAGTATTATTACCAGCGAATGGAATTATATTATGTAATTATATGTGGTATTTTTATAGAAGCTTCTATATAGGTAATTCGCTTGGATATGAGAAAGAATAAAAAAAAAGTATAATGATCAAGTTAGAGAAAGTGGAAGTCTAGTAGTAATGGAACGACCAAGAGATATTATAGTAAAGTGTGAAATAGAAAAATAGAAAAAGTAATAAACAATAGAAAATAGAAGAAGCATAGTGAAGAAGTAGGTAAGATTTAAGTGAATAGGAATAAGTAGAGAAGTAAGAAGAGAGAATAAAGGAATGCGATAAGATATTAGAGAAGAAGAGTAGTAAAGTGATAAAGTGAAAAGTGAGAGTAAAGAAGAAGTAGATATAGTAAAGTTAAAGAATCAAAGTATTCCAATATTCGGTGGAAGGCATGCTGAAGCTCAAGTTGAAGAAGCGCAGCACATCGTAAGCGGCATCTTATGATTCAGATTTGAACAATCGATTGAGGGGTATAGTAGTATTTATTATATTTATTATTACAAATATGTTATAGGATATATTAATAAGTATTTATAATAATTTATATATATATATTGAGTATATATATTTATATATAACATTTAATTGAACTATATTTAATAATATATTTTATTGGATATATATACTATATAGTATATTATATCGTTTATCTAGTATCATGTATATAATAGTATGATATATATATATATTATAATATATATAATATATTATGATATATTAGTATATATATATATATTATATTATATATATTATATATATAGTATTATATATATTATATATAAATATATTAATATCTATTCTATATATATAAATATATCAATATCATATATTATATTGAAGGATATACAATTAATTTAATAAATGTAATTACTTTTTCAATAATAATAGATATATAATATAGTTTAGTCTATAGACTTATATATGATACTGTAATTTATATTTACAAGTACTATTATATATACTATATAATGTATATCTTGTGATATATTATATATATATTATATATTTATTATTAAAAGTCTTATATACATATAGTACTATTAATTATTAAGTATTAAGTAGTATTATATACTATATATATATTGAATACTGTGAGTACATTTTATATGGTATGATTAGGGATGCACCTGCTCATGGAGCTAAAACCAAGATTCAGAAGGGCAGGAAAAGAAGGGCTTCATATTACAAGTTCTGGGTATTTATTTGAATTGAGGGGGCATGAGTTACAAGTAAAAAAAATTATAACTAATGTTGATGCGCTATGGTATTGGCAGGCTATGCTTAAATTGAAACATGAGGAGCGAGGAGAAAAAAAATGTAAAGTATTTAATAGTGGAAGAAAAAATTTGCCAAGTGGGTCGCGACAAATTGAATTTTCACTTATAAATAGGGCCATGTATAGAGTCTATTTAAAAGTGTAAAAAATGAAATAATTAACTAAGTGTTTTAATGTGGGAAAATTTTGGCCATGAAGCTAGGGCGACAATATGATTTGCTACTTAAAAATAGGACTCTGTATAGAGTTTATTTAAAGTATGAAAAAAAAATTAAAACTAAAAATATAAACTAAAAATAAAATTAACGAACTCACAAACCTATTTATAAGTTTTACTAAAATGCATTAATTATTACTCTTTCACACAAAACACGTAACGCATTAATATATATATTATTCAAATATAAGGGTAGTATATACGGTTCCATGTAGAAGCTAAAGCATCGTAGCAAGGGTTAAAGAAGCATTTAAGACTTTTTTCAGAAATATGAAATAATTCAATCTTTAATATACATATGTATTATTATCAAAATTGTTCAATTTTAAATCCTTATTTAAATTTAAAAAGAGAGAATGTTTATCACAAAATCATGGTATCGAATACGCTTGTTAATTTGTATTCCGCGATTACTCAGTAATGGATTACAGTATTTAGGAGATATTTTGGATGAAAAGGGAGTCAAAATTAAGGGAGTAATGAAGAGAGAGAGAGAGAGAGTAGAGAGAGAGAGAGAGATGAGCAGAGTAAGCGTGAGAGTGAGAGTGAAGTAGATAGTAGAGATGAGTAGAAGAGTGAGAGAGAGAATAAATAAATGAAATATTAATAAAGGAGTGAATAGGAGGAGGAAATAAATATAACTATAAGCTCATAATAAATTTGGTAGGGTATTTATTAATAATATTATAATAATTTCCCTATATATCCTCACTATATCTAATATAACCTTCCTCACAATATCATATACATATATAAATTATGAGACATAGTAAGCTAGTAGTATATATCAATTTAATACTTTTATATATTAAAATTATTTTAAGAGTTAAATTTATATAAATTGGCCCATTGCAATTCCTTATAAAGACCAAAGATAATAAACGAACCCGGTCATCGTTACCTATTTTTATCAAAGAGCGAGTGTTTGGTTCTAATAAGGTGAGAGGATGCATCAAAGCTGGACAATCAAATTGTTTCTCTATCATACACATTATTAACATTGAAAAGGAAAATATGAAAATCAATAGAAGCCCATATCTTACACTTACGCCAAGTTATTTTAATTTCGGAACCAACAAGTTAGTCATATGTTACTTTACGATTCACTCAGTTTGTATGTATTTCCGGATCTTGCTGGCGGGGACGTGTTTACACCAACGTCGTATACCAATTTACATTGAATGAGAGTGAGATGTAACGCCACTTACTGAGAGAGGTTTATTTACGACGTTTATAATATAACACTCTACGTTAACAGACGATGTTGTCAGCACAGTAAGCACTCTAAACACCAAGTAAAGAATATCTATCCATTCCATTTAATGCACGCGTATAGAACACACATATATTAACAATAAAAATAATATGTAAATTACTTCAAAATTTTTGAATTAAAAAGAGGGAATTTTTCCCGAATGCATTAGGTCTTTGAGCGGAGTTCCTGTCAAATTATATAGAAAAACCGCGATATTATGTTAGCGCGTGATTGGATTCACAAATAAAACTTACTCAGGAATATAAAGAGGAAGGATGGTAGCGACTTTTAGCACAAGGGAGATATTTTTATTCACACTATGATTACTGCAGGCAGAGTAAAGGAACAGATATCAGGGACCAATCTAAATCTTATTAGGAGACGTTTTCACTTCACGTTATATTATATTCTTTCAATTTTCGTGTAATTACGACAATCAGGTGAGCGAGGAAGACTGAAAAGCTTGGATCATATTTCAAGCGCAATTATTTTCGTTGGGTTTAATTCAAGAATGTCCTAAAGAAAGTTAAATGAAAAGTGTTAAGGAAGGGTGTTAGGAAATTTGCTAGAAAAGTCTTGCACAAATAATAATAATTTTATCAATTTTTAATTTCCTGATTCAAATTATATATATTTTTATTAAAATCATTTGATTATTATTATTTATTAATTTTATATTATTTTTAAATTATTTTATATAATTATTATTATTATTGGATTGTTTTTATTTAATAAATAAATTAGATAAAATTTATAATATATAAATAATTTAGGAATTATTAAATTATTATACTCAATATATTTAATAATTATATATTAATTAATAATATTAACACAAACTATTGATCCATAATTAAAAATAAAATATATTAAAATTTGAATAAAAAAATAAAGTTTTGTATTTTAAAATTAAATATAATAATAATAATAATGATACATAATATTAATAAAAATACTAATACTTAAATTAATAGTAATAATAATAATCGACAAAAGGTTCGGTCCAATCATGTTGAGATTTATGTTGTAAATTCACACTTAACTATTTATACTAGATCTATTATTTAGAGCTTTGTTCATTGTAATTCAGTCTCTATTTTTCATACTAGCTGCATTCATTAGTGGAATAATTCTCTGGGAGGGAGTGAGCAAAATCACTTTTGATACATATATAATTTTATACTCGCAATAAATAAAAGCGAATAGTGATCTTAGTCATTACAAAGCACGCAGGGTAATATTAAAAAAAAAATTTCAAGCAGATTATATGAAATTGTATCTTTATGCCTAAATTTGAGAAAAAGTTAAAATTTAAAATTGAATCAGTCTTCTATATATATAAAAAATATAGTAACTTTAAAAAAAAAAGAAAAAACTTATATATATATATATTAATGTGTTGATATATAAATATATATATATATTATATACAATTAACATATTGTACATTTTGTATATTAATATAATTATTAATTATATATTATATATATTTATATATATTATATATATATAATATAATTATATATATATATACTTATATATATATTTATATATATTATATATTATATATATTATTATATATTATATATATATATATATATGTGACAAATATTCCTTGACTATTATGAACTTCCCAACGCAATTTTTTTTAATAAATTATAGTTTTTTATTTAAAATACTTAGTACTCCTTAACATATAAGGTTCAGTCATTGAAAAATCATAGGTTCCACATCCAGCAGGGCTTGAAGCTTTCTAGTCCAATGTTTTTCTCTGAATCATGCATTCTGACGTGTAATCGCAACGTCACCTCGCTAATCACTTTATAACATATGACGCAATTAATAGTAATTATTGCTAGAGTATTTCGCTCCACAGTATAGGTGTAGTGAATATACATAATATTTAAAACAATTGATATTTGTAATTATTAATTCATTTTCTAATGTGAAAAATTGAGAGTACGATACAGCAAAAAGCATTCTCAAAAAATTTCCTTGAAAAAATTCACCTATTAGTTACAATTTCAATTTAATAAGTTAATTATTAAACCTATATTATTTTAAATTTATATAAAAGAAAGACTGGAAAAACTTAAGCAACTTAAGGACAAAATTATATAACCATAAGAAACTGATATTGGACAAGAAAGACTCTGAGACCTAGATTTGAGTATATATATATATATTAATATATATAAATATATATTTAATATATATAATATCATATATATATATATATATACAATTAATATATATAATATTAATATATAATATATATATTAATATTATATATATATATATATATATATATATATATATATATATATATATATTAATTATATATATTATATATATAATATTATTAAATATATATATATATTATATATATTAATATATTATATATCTATATATATAATATATATATATTATATTTATATAAAATTTTAAACAATTATTTGATTCATTTTATTTAACTGAAAGAGTAATAGCGTAGATTTAATAAGTACGTAATATAGAGGGGATGATAGTCCAATATATAATAGTGATCCAGCCAAAGCTTAGAAAGTGAAATCACATTATATTATGATTCATTATAGAAATTTAAAAGAATGTTTAAATTTGATCAGAGTATATAGTCTATTCATACATCAACATATATAAATAATAATAATATCACTCCAATCATTGTTGGAGCGGTAGCTATATTAACAGAAAAACTAACAATCTCTTCTTATTCACATCATCTTGTTTGTTATAACGTCTAATATACTGTGCATACACGTACGCATAGATACATAATGATTAAAGGATAGTTACTGTTACATAATTCAGATTCTGTGAGAAAAACTCTTTATAGTGTTTCACATTGTGGCAATTAAAGTGCGATTGAATTGTCATTAGTCATTGAA
>JABUQX010130669.1:40000-42329 GCA_015478945.1 Trachelipus rathkii
AACATATTTCTTTATTTTATTCTATCACTTTATTTATATTCGTATATTTTCTAATATATTTGCATAGGAAACGATCGAATCGATTAACTAAGCGATAAATAATCGATTAAAAATTAATTTTGTTATTACTTTATATGAATGAGGAATAAATTTGAGTAATTATTACCTACTATATATAATGTAATTATATATATAATATATATATATATTATATTAATATATATTAATATATATATATAATATATATATTATATTGTTATTTTTCCTCATTGCTAAAATCTTGCTTATATGTCACTAAACTTTTTTTTAAATATAATTAACTTTTTAGAATTAATTAATAATAATTATTCAATTTTAAGGTCACATTTTATTAAGAAAAGAATTATACTTGAATATTTTTTTTATGATTCTGGCACTTATGACGATTCATAGCTTTTATAGTAATCACTATACCTTCCCCATAACCGTTCAATAGTTTCCTTATACCAGATATTTATATATTTATAATACATTATATATATTATATTACATACATACATTAATGCATATAGTATCACATATATAATGGGACATATTTTACATAACCGGATATTATATATACATTGCAAAAGGATATATTAAAGATTATTAAATATATAATATAATATATATATATATATATATATATATTAATAATTATATATATACTATTATATAATATATATAATATTATAAATATATATTATTATATATTATATATATATTAACAAATATATATATATCTAATAATATAAATAATATTATTAATAATATAATAATAATAATATAAATATATATACATTATATATATAATATATATATAAATAATAAATACTATATTAATAATAATAATAATAAATAATATAATAATAATTATAATTAAATAATAATAATAAATAATATATAAACTTACCAAATCATTGATTGATTATGATACGTATATATAACAATTATTCCTAGCTCAAATGATCATTTAGTTTAGTAAGCTGATTTTTCATTCATACTTATTACTTAAAAATATAATATATATGTATGTCATTTAACTTAATTTATGAAATTTAATATTTTTAGCAAATTATTATAAAGAGCTTATATATATATTTAATATATATTCATACTGATGATGTACTCATTAGCAGAACATTAAAAAAATTTCAGAAAAATGAAGTTATTTATGTAAAATAAAAAGATAATTTATATATATTATTATATATATTTAATATAGAATATATATATATATAGTTAATATTATATATTATATAATATATTTATATATATTATTATATAATATATATATATATAATTAATAATATATATATATATATATAATTATATATTATTATATATTATATATATCAAGCAATTTCATTTAAATGATTCGAATTAGGAGCTCTTACACATGGTCATTAAATAAAAAGAAATGGTTATATGGTATAATATACATATATATGGTTTAATTTGAAGACTATATAATTCATGACCTGTAAATGCATACAAGTAGCTGACAAATAATGTCCTGTATTTAATGATAAAAGTTCTATCTATAATTATCTAGTACTGACGTACGATATAAATTTATTTATCTATTGTTTAATAAAGATGATAAATAAAAAAAAATACTTATTGGAAACTTGACGCACTAATCAGTTTCGATAATATTTACATTATAAAAAAAGTTATTATTTTTTTATTATTATACCCTATAGATATATTTTATATTTTCACGGTATATATATATAATATATATTCAATTTTTTAATGTTATTTTATTATTTCGGGGTTATTATGTACAAAATCTATATGTTTGATAATTTAATTGTATGGAGTATGAAGAGCAAATTCCGCTGTGGAGAGTCTGTGAAGAGAGGACCAATTTTTTTTATTTAATTATAATATATATTAAGTTTTTAGATGAGATTGAATTAACCCCTGATGTGGATAAGGGATTTTGAAGAATGATTTGCTAACGTTGCACAAAAAGTGCACAAAAAGAGAATGGAAGAGACATCTTAACAATCTCATCGAGATCTTTCTAACGGAAAAGTTACTGTTTAATTGTTACAAGAATTTATTTTCTTATATATTATGATTCTGCTTATGACTTCATCGCTTTCAACTTACCAATGAGAAATTAAGATTCAAGTTTCTCCAGATATTTATATACATATAATATATATATATATTATATATTATATATATATATTATATATAATTATATAATTATATATATATATATATATATATATATAATATATATATCTATATATATATATATATATTATATATAATATATATATATAGTATATATATA
>JABUQX010130670.1:0-2500 GCA_015478945.1 Trachelipus rathkii
CCATATATATATATACTATAATATATATATATAATATATATATATATACCTTATATACTAATATATAATATATATATACTATATATAGTATATATAATATATATATATAATATATATATATATAAAGTATAAATACACAATTGTGTTTTGAAAGTATCTCCTTACAAGTTGAAACATTTGCTTCATCTTTGTTTTAAATGAACTTTCTTAGTTAATGTCTCTTTAACCACTAGCCGATTGAATTTTGTTTGTTTATTTCTTCGATCGTTTTCTTCTACGTTTTTTTATTTTTACTCAAAGGAATTTCGAGTCTTGTCCTATCTATTTTTAGTGCTTTAATATTCACTATATATATATATATATATATATATATAAGTATAATTACTATATAATATATGCATATATATATATAGATATATATATAATAATAATATATATAATAATTATATATATATATATATATATATATATAATATATATATATATTATATTAATTATTATATATATATATATATATATAATTACATGTGCTTAACCAGTCATTTATTTATATAAAAGGACATGATATTCGAAACATCGCCGCAACGCTACGCGTGAAACCCTCAGTGTCAACGTGTTAGCCTAAACCTCCAATAGAAAGAGCGCAAGAATTGCCAATTGTTTCATTTTTAAATTTTTAATTTTTTTTTATTTTTTTTTTTTAAAGGCTCGACGCCGGATGGTGGGACAGAGGGGGACGAATCCCCCCATCGTCCCATGCTGAGGCCGAGAGAGCCCTGACTCTTCCAGCTCTTTGTGATTAATCTTGGTATCCTTTAGTTAAAAAAAAATGTTTTTAGTAACTCTGACGCCCTATTGCCTTGAAATAATCGAAAAAAATCGATTACAAATCGATCGTTTGATTATATGGTTTACTTCCTTTTAAAGGACAAGTATATATATATATATATAAATATATATAATATAATATATATAGTAATATATATATATATATATATATATATATATATATATATAATATATATATATATATATATAGGTATATATATAATATAGTATATATATAATATATATAATTATATAAATAATAAACGAACGCTGTCTCTCAGTAAAAGATTACATTTTTACAGCAGAGACACGAAAAGTTTTAAATGTCTCCCTTTACAAAATGTAGAAGTAAGTCATATCCTGGCTCATCAGTAAACAAAATCAATATTTAATTTGAAAGACAATAAATTTATGTCCTTTGAAGCCATGTGTTGGTTCCTCAGGGAGATTCCTACCCTGCATTCTTTTTTGTGGAACAAAACCCAATAGAAATGAACTTATGCCTTAGGCTCAATTTTCACACTTCCAAGCCCTTTTGCATATTCATAAACTTTGGAATTAAGTTTAATGATTTTTGGAAAAAATGAACCAGCATAAATTCATTTTTAACAGTGTCATTTAAGACAAGCCAACCGTCAAATTATCTCTAAATTTAAAGAATTAAGTAAGAATTTTTTCGAATGACTTCCAAACTTGAAATATGCAAGATGGGGTCCATTACTTACAATAGTCACATAGAATTTTTTCGATTTTTTGAGTTTTGTGCTCAGCGTTGTCAAATTTCCAAACCCACTTTTTTGATTTTGAATTGAAAAATTAGTATAATTTTTTTCCTGTTCGGAGGTTTTGGCGAAGTGGATTGAAAATTTTCAAGGCATTAATTTGGTCGGGGGATAGGCAGGCATTTTTAACTTAGATAATTTCATTTCTATATGTATTAGTTGGGATTTGTTCTTGGCCAATTTAAAAAAAAAAAAATTGGGCCTTTTCTAAAAATTTTTCATTTTAGTTTACACAAGTAAAAAATTATATATAGTAAAGTAGATGTATCTTGTAGCCAACTATACAAGTACCTGAAATTTAATGTTGATCTGAATAGAGTAGAAAGAAATATCAATATTTCACTTTTTTAAAAAATTTTCGTTCCAAAAAGTGAAATATTGATATATATATATTTTCTTTCTAACTTAATCCATCAACATCAAATTTTCAGGACTTGTATAGTCGGGCGAGATACCATATTTTTTACTTAAATAATATCTTTGTATATAAAAAATGAAATTTTTTAAAAAAATTTCAGAAAAATTTTTTTTTTTGAAAAATTTGTTCAAGAACAATTCCAAAACTAATGCAGTATAGAAAGAAAATTATATCTAAGTAAATGTGCCTCTCCCCTCTGACTACATTTGGCCCTGAAATTTCAATTCACTTCGCCGAACAGGAAAAAAAATTATCGCAATTTTTTCAAAATTTCAATAAATAAAAAAGGGGTTTGAAATTGGAAGCAACGCTGACACTAAACCTTGAAAAATCGAAAAATTTCTATGTGAAATGCTATTGTAAGTAATAGACCCATCTATGCATATTTCTAGTTTGAAGTCATTCGGAAAGAATCTGGGAAGTTGATTACGAGACATGTCAAAAAAACATGGGTTTTGAAAAAAAATTTTAT
>JABUQX010130670.1:7500-17500 GCA_015478945.1 Trachelipus rathkii
TTATGTGTTTGGGTTAATAGTTTTTCGGCTGGTGTCATTCCAAGTTCTGAGTGTTTTGTGTTGTTATAAATTATAACCACCCTGGGTAAGCAGTCATCCCACTCCTGGTCCTTTGTCACTATGTTCTTCAGGAACTCTGCAAACGTACGGTTTGTGCGCTCTACTGCCCCGTTTGAAGATGGCTTATAAGGACTGCTGAATATATGATCTATGTTGTACTTTTTGAGCATGTCCCTAAACCTGTTACTTTTGAATTCCACCCCATTATCTGTTAAAACCTTGTATGGGGGCTTCAAGAATGTTGGTAACATCTGATCTTCAAATGCCCCCGTGACACTTCTGGCTGATTTGTCCTTTAGTGGTCTGACTGAGACCCATTTGCTGCAGTGGTCCACAGCCACTAAACAAGCAACATTTCCTCTTCTTGTTTTTGGCATGGCCATTACATCAATTGCCACTAACTCGAAAGGATTAGCAACTTGGATTTTCCAAACTGGTGGGAATATTACCTTGTGATCTACCTTATTTAGCTGACAAGTGGGACATGTCCTGCACACCTCCTGGATTATAGTATGACCTTTTGGATGCCATACGTACCTTGCCATCAAGTCTGTTAGTTTTCCTTGTCCTATGTGTGCCATGTTTCGGTGTATTACTACACAGATGCTGACCATCTGTTTAAACCCTATTACTGCACACAACTTGTCATTCTTCATCCTTTTAACTAATATAGCATCGTTCATTAATAGATCCTCCTTATATCTATAAAATTCCTTTAAAGACACATCCGTTTTAAGAATTTGTTTTTTATTCTTAACCCTCTTCTTCAATTCCTTTATCACCTTGGATCTTTCCTGTAATGTCATTATTTCTTTTAATGTTATGATATTGTCAATCCTATTATTATCACACGCTATTACATTATACACATTAACAAGAAAACCATCACTAACCTGATCCTCATCATCCCCGTGTGCGATGATGCCTTCACCAAAATCCAGAATCGCTTCTGTTTTCCACCAAGTAATTCATTCCTAAAAGAAAACATGCCGGAATGAACCCATCCTTAACAACTACCAATGGTAATACTGTTTTCCTGTAGCGTGTATCTATCCTGATAGCTACTGCTGTGGTGCATTCAACAATTTTGGTGGTGATTCCATTTAATGTGATGTCCACACTCCATTTCCTCAAAATAAGTCCAAATGGTTCTAACTCCCTGATGACAGTTTCCTGGACCAAACTAATAACAGATCCTGTATCTAAAAAGGCACACCTAGATGTTTCGCCAATCTCTTCATACTCTTTCCTCATCCTCAGTCTAACACTTTCCACCTCTTCCACCTCAGACAATGACTCCTCACTACTCGTATTAGTCCCAACAGATATCCCTCTTCCCATTCCCATCCATGCTTCTGCCTCACTTTCTTTCACGTAATTCACCAACCTCTTTCCTCTACCAATTACCTCTTGATCTTCGATTGCTAATTCGTCTACTATCGTGTCATCCTTATTCATCTGGAACGTACCATTATCTCTTAATGGATTGAAATGGGTACCTCCTAATACCTGAATGTGAATGTTTTTTTAAATCTTCTCGTTTCCTTGCTTTGGGTCCCATATACACAACTGAACAACAAGTCCCGTGATGCAGCCAGATCTTCAAGTTGAACTCATCGCTGGCTAGCTGCCAGTAATATCTCTGGGATTGGTTCCCTTCCTGAAATACTGATGGTTTTTAAATATTTGAGTGATTTGGGTTGTTTATCTAACCCATACATCTTCCTGTTGTTTATCAAAACATCTAGTAGGAATTTCCTTAATTCTTGGTGGTCCTTCTTCTGTAATTGCTCCTTTTTTAAAACTTCCTGCAAGCTCAAAAACAAGGAATCAGCACCTCCTGGTACCACCCTTATTACCTCTAGACCTCTTGGTAGGGCCTCCAGATTTATGACATCGGTTTCTTCCTCTTGTTTCCTTTGACAACGAGACCATGTATCAGCAAAGATGTTTTCCTTTCCCGGAAAATAATGGACCTGAAAACTGTACTCGCTTAAATCGTCCAAGACACGAGCCAACTTACTATCTACTAACTTCATTGTGTGGAGGTACACTAGTGGGCGGTGATCTGTGTATAAAATAAACTCCTGACCCAACAAAAATGGACGGAAACTCTTGATTCCCCACCTGATAGCCAACAATTCCCTCTCTATGGTGGATGCTCTTCTTTCACACGCATCGAATGAATGAGAGTTATAAGCTATTACTCTTTTTTCATTCCCTTGT
Source organism: Trachelipus rathkii (assembly GCA_015478945.1). Taxonomy (NCBI): domain Eukaryota; kingdom Metazoa; phylum Arthropoda; class Malacostraca; order Isopoda; family Trachelipodidae; genus Trachelipus; species Trachelipus rathkii. The sequence goes on from JABUQX010130670.1 coordinate 9,787, forward strand.
TGCTGACATAGACCTGCACCCATACCAAATCCACTGGCGTCTACATAAAGCTCTAATTTTGGACTACCATCTGTGAAATCCGGGAATGCCAACTCTACAGATTCTTTCATCAGTCTCTTTAAATTTTCGAAAGCCTGAATCCTTTCTTCTGTCCATTCGATCTTATCCTTCCTTTTTCCTCCTGTCAGAGCACTAAGGGGTGCTGCCACTCCTGAACAGTTTTTAATAAACTTACGCTGGAAGTTAATCATTCCTAGGTACCGCCTGAGTTCTCCTATGTTGTTTGGTCTTTCCAACTTGTCCACCTGATCCATAAATTCTGGGAGCTTCCTTATTCCAGTCCTACTGAGAATATGTCCTAAAAATTTAATTTCCTTTTGAGCCCAGCTGCACTTGCTGATTTTAATTTTAACATTGGTTTCGGAGAACCGTTGTAAGACCTGTTCAATCAGCAATAGGTGTTCCTTAAAATCCTTTGATATAAGGAGGACATCATCCACATATACCACCACCTTGTCTCGGCTGAATCCTGTTAATATCCTCTGCATCTCCCTCTGGAATGCTGCTGGTCCATTTTTTAGCCCGAAACTTAGCCTTTTGAATCTGTATTGGCCACTAACGGTAGAAAATGCAGTAAAGTCCTTACTATCCTCTTCTAATTTCATCTGATAATATCCTTTGACCAAGTCCAAACAAGAATAATATTCCACCCCATGACACGAGAAGATTGTTTCTGAAATGTTGGCCATTGGGAACCTATCTGCTTCTGTTACTTTGTTTATGCGCCTATAGTCTATGCATAGACGAAGTGTCCCATCCTTCTTCCTAACAGGTACCACTGGGGAGCTCCATTCGGCGGCACATGGCTCCACAATATCCTTTAGACACAATTCTTGAACCTGTTTTTCAATTTCTTCATTTGTCCTTTGGTCAAATCTTCTTGCCCTTTGGTAGATTGGGGTATAATCGTGTAGCCGAATCCTATATGGTGTCATCGACGTTGTTGTCACATCTGAGTCATTCTTGCTAAATACACCTTTTTGCCTGTATAATACTTCTATTATTTCTTTTCGTTGTTCTTGTGTTAATTCCTCCATAAATGTGATTTCTTTTCCTAATTTTTCCTTTGTCCATTCCTCTTCAATGGTTCCTTGTCTTCCTGTTCCTTGTACTAGTGTGTTTATCGTATATCCTCTATTATTGTCATATTTTTGGAGGTCCTCTTCATCCAGTATTAGATGGGCTATTCCTATTTTTTCTCTTTTCCCAAATTTTAGTTGTCCAGGTATAAGTTTCCTGATTAGTATAGTACCTTCTTTGGTATTCCATTTTACCAATCCTGGTAATAATTTGAATCGTTTATTATACCCTCTTCGATTATTTTCCTCTCCTTCGACCAATAGTTCTTCTGGTTTCATATCATAATATCTTCCTTCTCTGGGCTTAATCTGGTTTGAAGTCCAAGTAGCTTTTACTGGAACCCAATCATTTATTGTAATTTCCACTTCTTCCGTAGTATACACTGGCAAGGATATTACAGTCCTTACACAATTCCCAGACTTCTCTGAAAGGTAGACTTGTTCCTTTGTGTCTTGGTCACCATGCCTTGTGAGTGAACCATTCCCTACGTCAATTTTAATTTTATTCTGTATCAAAAATGGCATTCCTAATATTGTGCCTTCTTTTAGTCTTTCAACCACAATGAAATCTGCTGTACCATAATTGATATCCTCAATTGAAACCCTTAATCTTGCTGTTTGGTGGGATTCCACAACCATTTGAGGGTCACCTACTCCTCGTAACCTCATTATTTTTTCAAAAACTTCGGGATTCTGGATCCTTCTGAACTGTTCCTGGCCTATGATACAATACTGTGAACCTGAGTCAATAATGGCTGTCATTTCAACATTATTTAATTTTATAACAAATTTCAACAAAGGAGTAATATTAATGCCTTGCTTACCTTCAATGGTTGTCCTACTGATAGCATGGTATATACCAGTTGTTGAATTTACTGTGCTTGTTCCTCTCCCTTTTGGTGTTCGTTGTGGTAAGGCATTCCTATTTTCCTGAGATTTCCTGCTTATAAACTCCTCTGCTTCTGGATCCAATACTGTATCAACTTGAATAGCCGGGCTGGTTTTTAAACAGTGGTTTACTTGGGGGTGTCGCTCCTGCTCGTTCCCGGGGTCGGCGGAGCTACCTCGTTTCCCGAATTTGGTTGTTTTCGTACCCTTATTAATTCGTTTATTTCTTCCTGAAGTGGACAAGTATCCCTCCAATGTCCCATTTGGTTGCATAAAAAGCATTTCTTTTCAATGGGTTTCCTCTCGTTCTGTCTTTGGCCACCCATATCCTGTTGATCTTGTCTTCTATAACCTTGTTCTTGTTGTCTGGGCCCTCTTCTTGATCCACATTCCGCAGTTCGATGTTCATTACTCCCACATCCCAGGCACCACCCATTATATTTTCGACATTCTCTTTTAAAATGTCCTACCCTGTTGCACCAGTAACATCTTTTTACCTCAGTATTATATCTTTCATTATTTTGCCTGGTGTATTCCCTTGTATTCGCTTTCTGCTGATACACTGGCTTTCCATAGCGCACTTTTTCTGCGTATGTCCCTTTTGTGTTTTGTTCTCCATTTAGTGTGGCCCATATTGGTATCCCTTCATCCCTTGATTCCTCCTCATCATCATCATCCAGGTCATCCTCCTCCTGTGCCCAATTCAGCACATCTTTCCATCTTACTTTAAGGCTTTCTTTCTCATTTCCCATCCTTATTCTAAATCTCCTTGCCATCTTTTTCGGGAGACAATTCAAAAATTGTTTCTTTAATATTTGTTTGTCCCTATCTTCCTCTTTAGTGGCTGCCTCGTAAGTGGTTTGCACCCTTAACGCAAACTCAGCCACTTTTTCATTTTTCCGCATCTCTAACCTCCAAAACTCTTTTTGTAAATCTATCTGCTCGGTTTCTTTTTCCTCCTTACACCAGCTTTTTAATCTAGCCACTATGGTGGTATATTTGACCTTAGCCCTGTATATACTATAGTATGTCCTTAGTACGGGACCTTCTAAGAAATTTCTGAGTTCTACTGCCCAACGACTTTTGTCTTTACCTAATTGTTTCCTTGGCATATCGTTCGTAGTCTTCTATAAATGCCTCAAATTTCTGGACTTTTTCCTTCCCATACTTTAAAGGTTTCACAGCCTTTATATTACTCCTCCTAAATGACTTCATCACCTCCACCATCTCACCGGCCAAAACGATAAATATCTTACTCACTGCTTTAGTATGTTCCACACCTGACTCTTCCAATTCAACTAACCTCTTGAGCCATTTTTTTCCTCCCTGGTCCACTTCACTCTCAACTTCTTCTATTTCATCTTCCGCTGTCGAATTTCCATCGTAGGTGTATTTTCTTTCCGCCTTCCTCCTCTTTTTCTTATTTTTCCTCTTTGGCCTGTTGCTACTGTGCTCATTTGTTACATCAAATGGGTCACTTGTTGCCCTTTCTGAGCTACTTTCCTCATCTGTTTCATACCGTGGTATCTTCTTTGGTATATCCTTCTGTTTAGCGCTTTGATCACGGGTCAGCCTCCAATTTTGGTAGGCCTGGTCCTCGATCCTTACTCTATTTTTTATGTTAAGACCTCCTTTAGGATCAATCTTCTGTCCTGTGTTTGTAACCTCTGTCACCTCATTTTTCTGTTCTACTTTTTGGGGTTCCTTCCTGCTTTCCAGGGCTTGCAATATCCCTTTCAATACTGTCGTCATCCGATCTACATCCAGATTTTCATCTTCCGTTATGGCAACTTGGAATCCTTCCAAGTGCTCAATTGCACTCAGTTTCTCGGTAGGTTGCTTAGTTTCCTCCATATTAATCTTATCACCTTGTTCCTTGTCTGAATTTCCCATTTTAAATAAAAAGGAAAAAAAATAAGTATTGACAACCAACACAAAAAAAAAAATATATATATTATATAATTATTATATTAGTGATATATATATATATGTATACTATATATATTATATATTATATATATTATATATATAATATTATATATATATATTATATATATATATAGTTTATATTATATACTATATATATATACTTATATATATATTATAGTAAATTCATGATATAGTATATATAGTATTATATATAATATTATATATATATAGTTATATATATATAATATATATATATTTATATATATATATATATATATATATATATAATATATCTATATATATAGTATATATATATATATATAAAATTAAATACATATATATATATACACACATATATATATATAAAAAAATATATCCTTTATTTCTCCAAACTGGAGTAAGAAAATACAGAAATTCTCCTTTTATGTTTTCTTATAAGTCCCTTAATGATCTGAGACTCTCAATCTGCTACCATCGACCGCGAAAATTTCAAAAAGAGAGAAATATTTGTTCCTCCTCCCTCTTGCTTACAATTGTCAGTAATCCTGGACAAAAGAAAAGAAAATCACGGCCAAAAATATATTCAAAAGAAAAAAAGATAAAAAAAAAAAGAACTTAATAAACTTCCTTAATATACAATTATAATCTGTTTAATAACAAAGAACCAACAAAAATTTGTTATTAATTCCTACTGTTTCAAAAAAACAAAGTATATCCTTCATTTGAAAAAGAAAAAAAAAAAAAATTCGATTATGTCACCAAAAAATACGCATACATAGTATACACACATATACATATATATCATATATATATATATATATATATATATCATATATATATATATATATCTATATATATTAGTATATATATATATATATATATATATATATTAGTTATATTAATATATATATTATATTATTATATATATTATATATATACTATATATATATAAAATATACACATATACATACATACATATATATATAAAAAAATTTCCTTAACCAAACAGAAGTGACAAAAAGAATGTTCTTTACCTTTATTAATTGCCTTATTGTCCTCCTTTCGTTCACCACCAGTGATTTGTCCTCTTGTAAATTTTGTACCGAGCCACCAGTGGTGAGTGACAATCGTCCTGCGTTGCCAATGAGAATTCTGTTTGTTGCTTACGTCATTCTTTCTTAAATGCGGAGGCAAAGTTGCGTTCGCTTTAACAGAGGAACTTTTCCTGTTTACACGTGAAAGAAGAACAAAGGATTGAAAGACACGAAAGTTGGGTTTTCTTATATAATAATAATATATGATAATTTAAGTATTTCAATTATTAATCCTATCTACCTATGGCTGTTTTAACGTTAATTCATAAACACCCTATTACTAACCTAAGCTAAATAATATATACCAATTTAGTTCGAACAAAATATACAATACAATATAAACCCGGGTTATGTTTATTATTTACAAATTCAGTTTAAATTATTTATAGAAGGTACAAGAGCAATACTTCCTTTTTAATGTCGTTATTTAGACGAATGACCCTTCGGAAGGTGCTCTGATCCAATTGAAACACACGACCTGTGTGACCTTTCGACCTTGGGAATCTTCCGTAGTCTTTCCTTAAACCTCAGTAGCTAACCTAGGGTTAACTTAGGCCTCTAAATATAGCTGGAAGCTTAGTTGGCTAATAATTGCAGCCTTGGCCTTAATATCCGGTCGTGACCTTATTGGACTTAACCTTGCGTCTGAGTCCGATCGGAATCCAATCTTTGAGTTGGGTCCTAGACTCGGCTTTGAACTTGGCTCTAAATTTGGCTCGAAAACTCGGGTCTAACCTCGGCTCCAAACTCGTCTCCCAATTTTTTGGGGAGAATTTGTCCTTTATAAAGCTGGAATCACAGCTCGTAAATAAATCCTTGGAAAGCTGATAATAACAACTTAGTAAAAATCCTTATAAAGTCGGCAATCACAATTTTGTAATTAATCCTTAGACACTTTTAAGCTGGAATTCAACACAACTGTTTACCTGAACTTCTTTTGAGAAAACAATAAGTTTTTCTTTTAACCTGGACACTTTTCTGCTTCGTAAAAAAATTGGAAGGTTGATCAAAATAGATGCCATGAGTCACTAGACTCATGACACTACTCACCCCTTCAAGATTGGAAACCCAATCTTTAAAGAAGGGAAAATATCCCATAAAACACACAATAATAAAAAAGGTTGAGATAAAATAGAAATAAGGATTATATATATATATATATATATATATAGTATATATATATATATATATATTATATATATACTATATTATATATATATAATTGTATAATATATAATATTATTATATTTTTATATCTATATTATAATATATTATATATATATATATATATATATATTATATATATATATATATATATATATATATATATATACTATGTATATATTATATATAGTATATATATATATATATTATATATATATATATATATATATATATAATATATATATACATTATATAATATATATTATATATTATATATAGTTATTATTTATATATATTATATATAATATATATTATATATATATATATATAGTATTAATATATATATATATATATATATATATAATATATATTATATATATAGTATATATATAGGTATATAAAACATTTTTTTGTTTGTTATTATAACTCTAAAAGTAATATTTTTTTTGTTTATATAGTATTTACTGTACATCATTTATATATAATTTCCTAATACGTTTTTGAACAATATATATATATATATATATATATATTATATATATATATATATATATATATATATTATATATATAATATATGATATATATATATATATATATATATATATATATATGGAGGCCTTCATTCTATTCTCTTTCCCTTGAAATAAAATGATTAACCTTGATTTAACCCTTTTTTTTTTCCTGCTGCTTTGATGTTCAACCTTCTTTTAACTCTGCTTGTTCTTATTTTTGTTCTTATGCATTTTGGTGCAGAGAGGCTGTCTTTAGAAAATACAATTGTTTACAATTCAGAAACGCATGCTTCTTACATTTCATCCCGGAATAATACAAATCAATTCTTCGAAACACTAAAAATTTTACTTGGCAGAAAATGAAACAATCATTCTGGTTCTTCTACCTCGCACCCTATCTGCCATTCTGGCATTTTAAAATGTCACCTCTAGCTTTGTTTCTTCCTGTCTCCCTCCTATTGAACCTCTAATGGTAATATTGCTTTCTTAACTTCTTATAAAGATCAACTGTTAACTCAAGCTTTTGACACTAATTCTACTCTGAATAATTCCGGAGCCTTCCCTTCTCTCTGTTTCTTCCTACTCATTAGAATGTTGTTTCTGCTCTATCTGAGCTCAACATTGGGAAGACGAATGGTACTGGAAGTATCTCTCCTAGGGTCCTCAAAACCTGTGCTTCTGAACTTTCACCCTTCAATGGACAACTGTTTCGTCCCTGCCTTTTAACTTTAACTTTTTCCTTCTGCTGGAAGCCTGTGCTTTAGAAGGGAGGAGCCCCATTCAACCATCCAGTTATCGGCCTATCGCTTTAATCTCTTTTCGCTCAAAAGTTTTCGTATCTATCTTTGACAGGAGGGTTTAGAAACATCTTAAAGTTTCTAATCTCACCTCTGATTGCAAGTTTGGCTTTTTTAAAGAATGCTCGACTGAAGATCTGTCTTTCTCTCTGCTGTTCTGCATTTCAGTGAATCTTTTTGCTTTGATGC
>JABUQX010130671.1:17500-19858 GCA_015478945.1 Trachelipus rathkii
TTACATTGATACTTACTAGTAGTAGGAGGTCCATTCCGGACACCGTAGCTCCGCCCCCTTTTTGACCTTGACTGACCGTTGGTCATTCTGACCAACGGTATTTTTACCTGACCTTGACCTTTTTTGGGCCCAATTTTTTTACTCAGCTTCCTTCATGGGTTTTTTTTTTTTTTTTTTTTTTTTTTTTTTTTATTTTTTAGATTTTATTTATTTTATTTTTTTTTTTTATTTATTTATTTATTTATTTAATGGTTTCAACCTTGTTGACTTGCGTCCGTCATTTTGTTTTATAAAGCGTTTTGTTAATTTATTTTCCATCGTCGTCGTCGCCATCGTCGCGTTTTCGGGTTGAATCGCAAATTCATCGTCCACGCAATCGTCGCGTTTTTTTTTAACAATTCCGCGGAGTCCGTCGCATTCGTAGCAAAGAACCACGCACAAAGAACCGCTAAGTAGAAAGGCCAATAGCTAAGGTGTACTTTCATACGTTGTAATTATTATTATTTTAACTTGAAACAACGAGAGTTCAAGGCAAGTATTTTATTTTTACGAAAACACTTCGTTTTTATTAAAACTTATACCAAATATTTTATTGATTCTCCGAGATCCGCACTATATTTTCAAATTCATCTTTCACTATATATATATATATCACGATTTTTTCACCGTCCCTTTTCATCGTTGCTTAAACTTCCTTACCAGCTCAAGCCTTAACGTTTTTATATGTTCGAGTTCCCCAACGGTCATAAATCAAAATAGAACTCGACCTCTCACCACCGATGGACCTTTTTAACCACACCTCCAGCGCTACAATAGTAAGAATATAAATTTAAATTTCAGGTTTAATAAAGGCAAGTCCGCCCTTCCAATAATTATAATAATAATCATAATAATAATCATAAGTAATACTTATTAATTTATATTATATATATATATATATATATATATATATAATATATATATATATATATTATATATATATATATATATATATTAATATATATATATATATATAATATATATATATATATATATGAGAGAGAGAGAGATGAGAGAGAGAAGAGAGAAGAGAGAGAGAGAGGTAGTTTCGTTTCCGTCCACATCTCAAGAACCATTTACAATTTTTAGACTATTTGAGATATTGAAAATTTTTTATTTGAATCATTTTTATTTGAATTTTAATTATTTGAATTATTTTTATTTGAATTACTTTTTATTATTTACATATTTTAATTATTTATTATATTTTTCTGTTATAAGGTCGTTCGTCTAGAGAATCGCAAAGTGAAACGATATCCTTTGAATTCGAACCCGTAAAAGCACGTGCGAGAACTAACACGTGGGCTTTTTTACGAACCCAAGCCCGTTATAATATATATATATAATAATTATATATCTTATAGATATGTGTATGTAGATTAAAATAATTGTTAAATATATTATACTGTAATATAATATATATATATATATATATATATATATATATATATATATATATATATATATATATATATTAATATTATGTAAAATGGTACGCTGATTATATAGGCAAGAAAATTTCTATACTTTCTCGGTGAAAGTAAGAAAGGTCGTAATGCGGTCCCTGCTTTTTCCAGACCAATTCCTTAAAGTCGCATCCAAATTTCAATTCCAATCTCAACAAGAGGCACTCGCTTTGTTGCCGCACTCAATGTGGATTTGACGATAGTATTTTCGTTTCGTGGATGTCTGTGATGTTTATACTTTTAAAAAATTTTGTTATATATATATATATTATATATATATATATATATATATATATATATATATATATATTAATATTATATATATATATATATATATTAATATATATTTTATATATAATATATATATATATATGCTTATGAGTTTCATGGTTCCTTATATATTCTTATGAGTTTCATGGTTTGTTATAAGTTTCATACTTCATAGTATAAATATATATACATACACACTATGACACTTATAAGCACTTACACACACAGATTTACTTACACTCACACAGATTTACTCACACACACACACACACACACACACACACACACACAACACACACACACAGCACACACAAACGACTGTGCTGCCTCCACACACATGATATTTGCGGCGGCGGCCTTCCTTTGCCAGTACCATGGGTCAATTTTGACCCACGCTAACTTGATGGCTTTGATGGTTCCCAATCACCGTAAGAAGTATCTAGTGATGTTCTATTAGTGTTCTATGATTATTCTATGAGTATTAGATGAGTGCCTGGTGAGTGCCAGGTGAGTGCCAAGTGAGGCCAATAAGTTGCCATGAGTGCCACCAAGTGAGTGCCACAAGTTGAGTGCACTAGTGGCC
>JABUQX010130672.1:0-5000 GCA_015478945.1 Trachelipus rathkii
ATCCGTCCAAGCGTCAAGATGGAAAAGATGCGCCTGCTATCATATATCCAGACCTTCCGTCATCCATTGCCCAAGTGCCACACTCTCCTGAGCTCCCTGTACCCATTCCTCCAAAGGGAAGACAGCCATCTTCAGAAGAAAGCAGCAAATCAGAAGACGATGAAGTCGTTGATCCTGAATATAGTGTAGCTGAGGAGAGAAACCCATATTTCCCCAACCAAGAAGACATCAACGACTTGATCAGAGATCTTGGTCTCACAAAGTCCAATGCCGAGCTTTTGACGTCGAGACTCAAGCAGTGGAATTTGTTACATGAAAGTGTGAAAGTCGCAAGTCAGAGAAAACGTCACCACTCTTTTTCAACTTTTTTCACCAGTCAAGATGGGCTTTGCTTTTGCCACAATGTGACAGATTTGTTTGAGGCACTTGGAATTATCTATAACCCCCTGCGAGTACGTGCCTTTCATTGATAACCCATCGAAGTCTCAAAGCGTGCTAAATTCATAACGGGAACAATGTATTCATCTCTTCCCCTGGCACACTCGGTGCAGCTCAAAGATGAGTCACAGCAGCGTGAAGCTATACTAAGTGTCTTGAAATATGAAAGAACAACACTTAGGAAGTTATAGGAAGATTTCAAAAATGGTGGTCTTCCCGATTGGGTTCTCCAAGGGGGCTTTACCAAAAGTTTTCGCATGGTACTTGTCTGGACGGTAGGCCTCCTCAGAGAACTCCAAAGGCGCGGATTTGGAAATACAGCCGACAGAGTTTAGCGTAGGGAGGAACAATGCCAAGTTGGAGCCTCTGATGGACCCAGAACAATATTGTTTCACCCAATAAGACACATAAAATTAGGCCTTATGAAACAGCTTGTCACTGCTCTAGATTAGGAGTCTTCAGCCTTCATCTACCTGCAAGCCTTCTTTCCTAAGCTGTCTGAGGCAAAGTCAAACCGGTGTTCTTCGTCGGGCCACAAACAAAAATTCCCGAAGATGACTGGGACAGAAAAGGCAGCTTGGAACAGCTTTATTGAGTGGTTCGTGGCTCCCTTGGGAATCCTAGGCCGAAAAAACTATGAATAGGCTTGTTGATACCATGGTCAGGAACTACTGCGAAATGGGCTGGCACGGTGCCCCTCAAAGTCCATATTCCTTGATTGCTTATCTTGCTAATTTTAAGGAGAAACATGGGGCGGTACCCAGAGGGAGCATGACAAGCGATTAGACCAGGATATTCTAGGACTTTAAACGCCTCTACCAAGGATCATCAACGAAAACATGATTGGAGTCTATATTTGGGGGTTTGGGGGTTGCTCGGAAAGCAACTTACCCGAATAAACGTAAATTCACAAAAATTTCTCAACCTCTAAATATTTTGAGGTCTCTTTTGATAGACTAAAAATAAATATTTCCTATTTTTTCTATTAAAATATATCCTCCTTCGTGACCTAAATTAGTATCCAGTTGTTTTCACTATGCCAATAGAATTTCTAATGTGTTGTACTGCACATGAATGTGAACAGCAATGAACATGTGTACAACATGCTCGTTTATATTTTTGCAACTTGATCTCCACAATATCTTTTCTTCATTGCTGCTGCATCATCATCATCAGGTTGTCCGTCCAATCACAAAGACACTCTTTATTTCAACCTTCGTAGTATTGTCTCCGCTACAATTTCTCCTTTTGTGCTTTCAAAGGACTCGATCCAATTATTATTTCTCCGGGCTGAGCCCAATTTTCCCCCCACCTAAAAATGAACATAAAATTCGGAATTTTCAGCAGATTTTGACCATATAAACACCAAACTGTATCTTTTTCTGACGTCTAAAACGTCGTTTTCGAGTGTTTTTCTTTGTCTGTAGTCATTGTTTTGGTATTTTCAATTTTTCAAAATATATGTTTTTGACATTTGTCGAAACTCCTCCTACAATTTTTTTCGAAATGACTTCAAACTTGAAATATACAAAGATTGGACTATTATCTAAAAAGTGTAGGAACGGAATTTTGATATTTGACCCCATATCTGAGCAATGGTCGATTTTCAAAACCTACTATTTTTGGGTTTTCAAATTGAAAAATTGGGATATTTTTTTTCCTGTTTATCCGATCTGCATGAAAATTTCTACAGGACATTGTAGTCGGGGAGATACAATTTTTATTTAGATATTTCTTTGTATATGTAGTAGTTTTGGATTTGTTCTTGGAACAAATTTTCAAAAAAAAAAAATTTGGAATTTTTAAAAATATTTCTTTTGAGTATACAAAAAAATTATCTAAGTAAAAAAGATGTATCTCGCCCGACTATACTACACAAACTCTGAAAAATAAATATCAATATTTCCCTTTTCCCCAAAAAATACAGTTTTCACTTTTCACAAAAAAAAGATTGTTTAGTTTTGATAAACGACTCGATCACCAGAAAAAAGTAGAGAAAAAAAACAAACTTCGATTCAAACACAGATTTATCTTTGTACTTGGTAAAATTTTTTTTAAAAATTTCCAAATTTTTTTTTTTAAAATTTGTTCCAAGAACAAATCCAAAACTACTGCATATACAAAGAAATTATCTAAATAAAAAATGTGCATCTCCCCGACTACAAATGTCCTGAAAATTTCATGCAGATCGGATAAACAGAAAAAAATATCCCAATTTTTCAATTTGAAAACCAAAAATAGTAGGTTTTGAAAATCGACCATTGCTCAGATATGGGGTCAAATATCAAAATTCCGTTCCTACATAATTTAGATAATAGTCCAATCTTTGTATATTTCAAGTTTGAAGTCATTTCGAAAAAAATTGTAGGAGTTTCGACAAATGTCAAAAACATAGGTTTTCAAAAATTGAAAATACCAAAACAATAACTACAGACACAAAATATATAAGTAAAAACGACGTTTAGACTTCAGGAAAAGCTATATTTAGGACGTTTTATTTAGTCAAAATCGCTGAAAATGGCGATTTTAATGTCTATTTTCCTGGGGGAGGGGGGAAATTCGCTCAGCCCGGAGAAATAATCTGGACACAGAATTCCTTGGAATGTTCTTCCCCTTCTTTTGATACATTTCTATTTTCCCAATTTGTTGTCCCTTTGTAGCAGGCTCCGTCTAATCCCTGAAGTCTCTCGAAGGAGGTCCTCGTCTTCATGTTTCCTTTGCCGCATACCATTTATCTTTGTTTTTGCATTTAAGTGTTGGACTAATTATAGATTATCCTGATTACTAAAAAAAATTGTAAACATGGGATATTTTATAGCTATGAGACTGGCGGGAGCACGAAGTTTCTAGTCTTAATTTCATACATTATTTTATTATACCAGTCGTCACAAAGCCAGTGAAGTGAATGGTTTTACCTCATGGGACATGCACCTGTCAGGTTCATCGAAAGCGTGTGTATGCTAAAATGTTAAAATAAATGTAAATAAGTGTTAAAATAAAATCAAAATCAAGTGTATTGGAATAAGTATAATTCTCAGATATAGTTCTAGCATCTACTGTAAGGTAAAACATATTATTACTACTAGAAATTAATTTCATCTTCAAAAATCAAGCAAACGGCAGGGAAATGTACGCATCTTCTCAAAGTTGTTCTCTGTAGAGAAATGGAAGGAAAGTTTACTCAGATGTATCCCTCACAAACCATTATAAAACAACAAAAGATTCCTACCGCTTTTAAACTCTCCTTACCATCAATCCGAACATTCAGCATTTCTTTATCCCTTTCTCTCTTCCCCTTTCTGGATCATAGTTTTGTCATTATTCATCGTCCAACCAGACTCATCAAACCTTATTAATCTATTGAACCCTGACTCCATATCTTCCTCTTCCCACAATCCACAATGCAATATCATTGCTTAATAAAAGATATAAGACTCTGGCCAGTTCATCAACATCCTTCTTGAATTTCTGGATAAATTTACTTCTATACTCAGTAAGCATAGTGTGTGACAACAGGCTACGCCTGTTGTAACCGTTTTGACTTCAAACCAACATTCGATTTTATGTTCAGTATGCAAATAAGCATGACTCACATAAGGTGGCTTCGTTGTGCTCTTAACATTCTTCCTTAATATTTTCCCTCCTATATATTTCCACCTCTTACCTAGCAACGATTGGAAGGGTTTCTGTTGTATTAAAAGAGCAACATTTGCTCCGACGTTATATCGCATTTTTCTAAGCGGAACTATCAAATCAAAGATTAGATGCTTCATGCCTCTGATCTGTCTGTAACAAGCTGTCCTGCATGCAAGATTGAAGTTAATTTCCTTTCGCTTCAGTATTTAATAAATATTCTTTTCGTATAACATACTGTAAAATTAATATTAATATGCTAACTCCACTTGAACCAAAATTCCAAAATTGGTGTAATTAACCGTCTCCTCTCCATTCTGCCGACACTTGTTTCCCTTCTAACACATGTTCAATAATTGAAACTCTTATATTTTAATATAAATCACCTGATCTTTTCCTATTTCTAAACCCTTTTCTAGAGTTCTTAACATTCTTTCATTTCTGCCGAACCATCTCGAAATATTTTAAAAAACTTTTCTTTCTCCCCTTCTAATCTTCTGAAATCTCTCCTTACCCTCCTGATTTTTCCCTTCCTCATTCTTGATCCAATTTCAACAGCTTATTCGATATATCTCTCCTTCTGTCAATCTTTCGTTAATTTGCCTGTGTCTCGTTTGTCCACCTTTACGTATTTTTTAAAATTTAATGGACTTTTTCTTTATTTTTCCATTATTCATTGAGCCAAAAAGCATCAAGCAGGAAGTCTTCTAATAAACAGTTTCTTAAGCTCGCCTTCTGACTCTTTGGCTTCCCTATCTCTTTTGGTACCTAGCCGTTAGCATGTTCCATCTTGATTTCCTGTTATACATCTTATTCATGCTTCATCATTTTTCTTCTTCTGTTTTAAACTCTTTCCTCTGTTTTAAGTTTCTTTAATATATGTACTTTTTGGTACTTTTTTTTCTTTCACCACGCATCCTTTTTCACGC
>JABUQX010130673.1:0-29171 GCA_015478945.1 Trachelipus rathkii
CGACTGTAGACAAGACTGGGCAAAGTATATTTGTTTTCAGACCTTCCTTGAACAAGGTATGTAGAACTTTGTCAATTTCCCTCACGGTGGTGTGCATATCGCTCAACAGCTTTGTATACAACAGAATTCATCGAAGCATAGCTGTCCTCAGTTTTTGATCATGGATCAAACTGCTAATGGAGTATGTGTCTTATTTTTTAAACAATTGTGTAAATTTGGGAAGATTAATAAAGTAGTAGATACAGAGGTAGGAAGCCCCTCCAACAAATAGCAAGTGGGAAAGAACAAACTACACAAATCGAAAACTACTGCGTCACTATATAAACTAAGAAAGGTGATGAACTGGTATCTTTTCTTCCTTTTGTTCAAAATTTAGTGATTATATAATCTTGCCAACTCATCCTACATTTAGTAAATTTCAATTTATTGTTTGTTTATAAACACGTGCTCGCGACGCGTACCCAATCTCTCGACGCTGATATTCTAAAACAGTAATATAGAAAGTTTTGACGCGTAATTCGATATTTCAGAGAACCCTAAAGGACATTTCTACCTTTGATACCTGAAGACCTAAATTGGGGGTTCTGAAGGGGTAGGGGAGTTATTATTTTTGTATTCTCTATTGGAAGGTGTTAACATCTTCTCAAATTAGGGAGTTCTTTCCTTTTATGGGGTGACAGGCTACGATGTAATTTTTTCCAATTAATATTTAGATTTTCTTTTATTAAAGTTTGAAGAATTTTGACCTCGTTGTGACGTTTTTCAGGATGTCTCAAAATATTTTTTTTTTTTTTTTTTTAGGCCATTGAACTTTCACTGGTGTTAAGTTCCAATATCTTTTGTGATTTTAATTAGACGGTTCAAGATCCAAATCCTTTTTTGTTTTAGCAGGGCTGAACTATATCCTTTCTGGTTATCGTTACTTTCCTTTTCATATCAAGAGCCTTTTCGTTACAACTCTATTAAGACCTTTATCAATCACAACAATGCCTTACTTTTCCGTTACATTTTTCGTAACCCAATACTTTTCCGTCAACACCATTATTATATACACTGGTCAAACAATGATTTTGGAACTAAAACGGGAATAGGTTTTCTATGTAGGTATAGTTGTCTTGAATGCGATATGTAGTCGAAAATGATGTATCACGTCACAATTGTCTGTTATGAGTCATTACTGAGCATGCTTGAACACGAAAAATCGTGAAAATAAATAATGTTCTCGCTGAGAATTTTGTAGTATGCTCGCAGTTACAGAGTTTTTTTTCAGTGTAAAGGTTGTGTCTGTGTGTTGTTAGTCTTTTTTAATATATATATAAATTATATATATATATATATAATTAAATATATATATATATATATATATATACTATAGTATAGTATAATATATTATATATAATAGTATAATATATATACAATATATATATATATATATATAAGATTACAGCGCGTTAATGTAATTTAGTTTGTTCAGATATATTTAAAAATGTATGAGTCCCAAACGTGTTTGTATAAAATTCTCCGATTGTCTTTTGCGTACGTAATCTGGAGAATTCTAACGACAAAGTCAACGGAAACCACATCACTCAATTGTTTAAACACGGCTATAAACATTTAATTTTAACGTGTGCGTTGTGACCAAGGATAAGTCTGGGCCCCACACTTCACATGCATGGATGCTTTGTTTAAACTAACAAGTGGTTAAAAGTGAAAAAGAAGCGTTGTTGTTAGTGCCGATGTATTGGATGGAGCAAAGGAATCATATACAGGATTGCTACTTTTGCTTAACAAATGTATTTGGCTTCAATTCAAAAACTAAAGCAAACATTTCCTATCCGACAATTAACTCAGCCAGGAGACCAGTCTCCCATAATGATGAGAACCTACCGATTCCTATAGCACCAGCTTCTTGAAAAGAGGTTCCTGACTCAGATGAAGATTTGTTTTACTCTAATGCTGGAGCATCGGGTGCTGCAGATATGCATATATCCCAGACGAATCAAATGCAAACACCACACATGATTACGCAACCGGAAACTAAATGATTTAGTAACGAGACCTGTATTGTCAAAACAGACAGCTGAATTTTAAGGTTCACGCTGAGAATTGGGAATTTGTTCTAGAATCAAAAGTTTATATTAGTTATATAAAAAATAGAAACAGGAATTTAGAGAAATATTTTTCAAAGGTAACTTAATATGTTCATGTTCGGATGTTAATGGACGCTATGTGAGCTTGGTATTCCGTTTTTAGATGGTGAATGGCGCTTATTCATAGATGCTTCAAAAACTAGCCTAAAAGCCGTCTTATTGCATAACTCAAACAAGTTTCCCTCAATTCCGGTTGCGCATGCTGTTGAACTGAAGGAAACCTATGAAAGTATGTCCGAAATATTGAAGGCTATTAAATATTATGACACACATGGCTTATCTGTTGTGATCTGAAAGTTGTTGGACTCCTTCTTGTTCTACAGGGAGATTCACCAAACACTGTTGTTTTTTGTGTTTTTGGGACAGCCGGGATCTAAGCAACATTACCTACGAAAAACATGGAGAGAAAAAGAAATACATTTACCCCGGGCAAAAAGAATGTTAAGTATAAGCCCCTTGTAGATCCAACAATTATTTTACATATTACAATATTAAACTTGATTGATGAAGAATTTGTGAAGGCCATGGATAAAGAAGGAGATGGATTTAAATATTTATGTCACGTTTTTTCGTGGCTTAAGTAACGCTAAATTGAAGGAGGGCGTTTCGTCGGCCGCAAGATTCGACAACTACAACGTGATCCCGCTTTTGACAAGAAATTAAACCCTGATGAACTATCTGCATGGAACTCCTTCAAAGACGTTATTACCAGGCTTCCTGAGGAAACACTATACGAGTTGAAAATAGCGATTGTATAGTAGAGAGGTTGCTAGTTAATTTACAAGAACTTAGGCTGCAGATGTTTGCTAAAATACCATTTTTTACATTCTATCTGCATTCTTTCCAATAAATCTTGGGGGCAGTAAGCGATAGAACAAGGTGAAAGATTCCACCAAGATATTCAGCAAATGGAGAAACGTTATCAGGGCAGTTGGGATGAAGCAATGATGAGGTTTCTGCTGGTTTCTGAAAAGAGAAGACATTTCAGAACATAAAGAAAAAGTAGTTATCGAAAGTTCAATGTGGCCACAAATTCAGCCATTCTCAGTAACACTGACAATATTATAATTGTCCCGAGTAATCTACATTAAAGAATCTAGAGATCTTTTTTACACTCGCATTTGGAAGAATACGCTAATATATTATATTCGTGGAAATTGCAAAAGAGTGTAATAATTATGTTGATATGGACAACTTGCCAAAAATTCTAGTAAAGTACTGACAACGAGAGTAAAAAAGGTCTTTTTAAGAGAAAGAACTATAAGAGAGATGTATACATTAAGGTTTTATGATGATCAGTTTTAATAATAATAATATATCTTTGTTACAACATAGAGTGTACGCATAATTTGTTAGAGGTCATTATTTAAAACCTTATTCCGTTGTAACCTTTTAAGAAGCTCTGAATGAAACAAAATCTGACTAAGGCTCGTGCGAGGCGCACAAGAATCCTCGTACCAAAAAAATGGAGAGTTTATAGTTCTCTGGATGAAAGACGTAAATGTATCGAGTTTTTACTCTCTTATACTATTTATTCTAAGTCTTACGGAAAATTTATACTCCTGAGAGATTCGCTTTGACGAAACAGTTGTTGGAGAATTATTAATTTGTTGACTAGTAGCCTATCTATAGGTCGTGCTAAGCACTTGATTTACCTATATAATGAAATTACACCTACCTGCATAACATTCATTATAGTCACTATCATGCCATCCTTAATCTTTAACGTTTGAAATTAAAATTCATTCTTATTAGTGTTTTCATAACCTTTGATAGTAGTATTATTACAATATAAAATGTCGAGAGACATTTATATATTTTATATGAAACTTGTATCGAAGATAAGGTAGATAGTTTATGTATATTGGTTGTGATAAAGTCACTCACTTTCATGTCCCCTAAATCACATTGTTAATAACATCGATTGTGATCTATGCTCGCATATGAATGTTTGATAATGCATTGCAACACTGTGTTGATAGTCCTTAAATTTTATCCGATATATGTTTTATTCAAGCATTATATATCTCATAATTCCTCGGGTTACGAATGTTAGATAGATCTCTAATAGGAAAATGGGATGGGTGATTATTTCATCTATAGATCTTTTTGTCTATATTTCACTAAATAAAGATGTTATCATTATATACAGGTTCAATGCTCATAACAAATCACTATTTATTTACCAGTTAAGAGAGCGTATCTATATCGAGGATTTTTTAGAGCATTGTCATTGTTCTTGCGTCGCACTGATAGATGAGAGAGCTTCAAATTTATAAAAGTCGAATAGGTCAAAGACGCGAGAGTCTGTAAAGTCTGTAGCATAGTTTTTTTCGTATTTTATTCTTGTCAAGTTTTTGCCTTGGATCATCTTTTTCACCGGAGCGAAAGTTAATATCTAGTCCCCATCAGGATCATACCACAAGGTTACGCGAGGTCTAGGAGTACTATGATGCTCCTATAATATTCCTTTGTTTTAATTGATAGAAATATATAATTAAATCGAACATATCATTAGTATAACTTAATATTAAACTTCATCTTTAGAGATAATCGTATGATTGGCTTCTCTTAATCAGTTCGTATTCATCTATGACTCTTGAGAATACACATTCTATTGCAAGATTATATTCAGTTTTCTTTGCTTATTTTGTCTGGGCTCATTTTGCGTGCTTTTCTCGTGTCTTGTTTCGCTCTGATTAATTGTGTTCGTGTGGCTGTGTGTGACTCGGCACGCATATGCACTAATTGTGTAGACGTTTAGAGCTATACCTAGTTTGGAACTGGGAGCTCACGACATCAACGGGTTTAAAAGCTTAGTTAATTCTATCTAGTATTCGTATGAATTATACCACCTTACTAACTCTAACCTTTCTAAATTACTTTTTCTTTCTTTTGATTATCATAGATATAGTGCTAATTAAATTCATATCACCATCAAAGCACTTGTTACTAATTCCTGTCACAATATAAAATCTCCTATAATTTGATGTAAAACTTCCGTCTAAGGGTATGGTAGTACTGGTGTATGAGTAGGTTCGGGGGCAGGAATTGAAGGAAAAATATTTTTTTTATGATAATATATATATATATACAAGTTCATTATAAATTACTGTAAATATAAACATGTTAATAACAGTAAGTTAACACGTGCATTCAGTCTGAAATTCTTCGTAATCAGTGCTCCTAAGACTTCATCAGATGTTCTAGATGGACGACGTAAGTTCTAATCTTTCCTTATCATTAAGAATGTATCATAATCTCTATGGGATGCGTTGGAATCTGCTTATCTTATACTCATTCCCAATTATTACTTTGTTAATAAGACATTAGCCAGTTAGATTCTTTAGAAAACACAAAAGAAATGTCAAGTAGTTTTCTAATGTTAATAACTAATTCAGAGTTGTAGAAGAACCTTGTTCATATATGAATATCTACTACTCTAACGAGACGTTATAATCTTCTCATCCAAAATACTGAGGGAAATTTAGGAATTCAATGATAGAGCAAGACATACGTTAAGAGATATGTGTGCGAGAGACTGCCATGGCATATAACTAAGATATGTGAGATTATTTGTGAGGAAGAGCGAAGAGCATTTGAGTATTGCAGAGTCAGATTCTCCGAATATAGATTGCTGGAGGCAGTAAGAGTAATGAGATGAGACGAGAATCACAACACTATCATCATATTCTCGGTAGACTGATTGAGAGCGCCTACTGTAAACTAATTATTTGAAACACACTTAACCTTATGTTTCAAACCACTATCTTTCTCTTGTATTTATCACTATTATTCTTAAACTTCATCGAATTCTACTCGCATATTCTTATTATTGGTAATATCTGACACACAACCTTATATCTCTTAATATTATACTTCTCTCCAAGTAGTTCATCCTTCCTCAAGAATCACTTGCTGTGTCTTAATCTGGCTGTTAGATCTGGTGCCGTATAGAGAGTGTCCTATTGCTGTCTTGTTCTTCAGCCAAGAGACATATATTGATATAATTTTGAGAACTCACACATTAATGCCATTAGGTAAGCAGCCAGTCGAGAGCATTCTGCTAATAACTTAGTGAGGTAGTTTTTTGAGGCGGTTGGATAAGAAAAGTTGCACTCAGAAAGCAGGTATATCATATTCTTATTTGCTGAACTTAAACTTAACTTCTTCAACTAATAATATTCATGTATGATCTTGAGATCAGTACTTGTTGCTCGAGGCCATAAATTTCAGGCTAGGAGGACATATCGCGCTACTACTGGAAGCGGGCGCAAAAATTCTCGTTCTCCCTTATCACCTAATGCTCTTCATTCAACGAATATATATTACTCACTTTTTAGCTATATGTTGATCTACAGATAATATATCTAACTTAGAAATCTGTTGAGTATATCGGATATTCCCTTGCGCACGAAGGAGCAAAAGCGATCGTTCAGCCTTATCTTCCTACCCAAAAGTGCAGCAGGTTTAACGACAGGGAACTATCCTTGGATTCTCACCATAATGATCAAAGATTTTTCGAGCTCTTCTTCAGAGAAGGAATATATACTATAATGTACTATTCTTCACCTCCTCTTATGAGATATCTAGATGGTCTTAGTATGCATATTTAAACGAGAAGAGATACTCTGTAATATGAGATTCACTAATTTACTCTATAACTAATTTTGAGTAAAATATGATTCTGAGAATATTTCCTTGAATTCTCCGGATGACGATGAGGCTTAGCTGATATAATGACATTTAGTGATAGGTCGGGTATGAGAACTCAAGAAAACTTGGCAATTAACCACCAGTCACACGAGTGTCTAGTAGGTGACGATGGTGTGACCCTTGCCGTGCCGGAGCCTTTCTCGCTTCAATAACTATATTAAACTATGCTCAATACTATCACCTTTTCCTTAGCCTTTGGATATGCGGCATATCTACAACCTATGCCGAAACAAAGATAGCCGCATCGTGATTCTTATAACATTGCTGGCCGTTATGCCTCTAAACTTTGATTCTATCTAAGATCTTTGAAACCCTTCTCAACTCTCAATTGTGTATATGAATTCACAGAAAAGGCCATGAAACTTCATTCCCCACATATATTCTTCTCTGCTGAGAACTCGCTCAATCCGGCTTTCTGAAGGTGCTGGAACTGGCGATATACTTTCGTAATACTATCAAGATTTATGGTTTCCGCCCTAGGAATTACGGGGAAGACTGGCTAGGATGGTGCGACTTAGTACATCATTCCATAAGCAATCTGAAATCGCGTATGGCAAGGCGTCACTGCTCTCCACAAGCTTCTTCCTCTTATCTCCTGCCATCCTACTTTTAATTCTTGCTCTCATAAGATCCATCTCATCGCACATAGGGAACTCTTAGTATCCACTCATGATCATGGCCGACAGACGGTCGACCCTATCATCTCATTCAACTCGATTTCATTTGCTTTCCTTCTTTTACGTGATATCTAATGATTAGCCTATCGTTCGTACTAACTTTCCTGATCCATGCGTCTCGGATGACCAACATAACTCACACTGGATAGAATTAAGAAGTGAGAATGTACGGTCTTAACGCTGTGAATTTTTAATTCCTTACAAAACCCATACTTCAACAAATCTCCCCTCCTCTTAGACAATCCTTCTAAATTTCCCTATCTCGTTTGACGTTCTTCGTCTCTCCTGTAGACAATATAAACATCCTTGGTCATAACATAAAGAAAAAAATGTTTTGGAAACCTCACATCACAACGGTTGCTAGGGGGGCCTCAAAGAAACTGGAAGTTCCTGTTCAGACTGTGAGTCTTTCCTCCTTTTCTCAGTTTCTCCAGTTATACAAGGGTCTAATCGCCCTTGTAATGGAGTACTGCTCTCATATTTGGGGGGCTCAGGTTTCCCGGCTTTTAATAGAGGTTGAGGTCAAAAAACAAAACAAAACTTATACTGTTCTGCACTTTCCATTTCACTTGACTCTCTATCTTTTGCGGCGATATGTTGGTGCTTTATCTCTTTTCTATAGGTACCTTAGCGGCAAGTGCACGAGGGAACTTCCTCTCCGCGTGCCACCAGCTTTAGCGACGACCCTGGTTCCGTAGCATCAAGAGGTGCTGTGTGGCACAGTGAGTTTTTTTTGTTGATAGCAACTCAGACTAGTTCGCTGTGGGTGCCTCTTCTTTCCTGCCCACCGTCTGTTCTGTGGAATTCCTTCCATCTTCTGTGTTTCCTACTCAATTTAAACTCCCTCACTTTAAGGCCGCTGTCTGTGCTCATCTGGCGTAATTTGCGTTTTTTTTTGAAATTTTTGTTGAGTTTTAACACCCCTTCTTGAATAGGGCTTTGCCAGTGAGCGGTGGTGAGTGTGAAAAAAGCTATTCTCTGATCTCAAGTACCTCTTTAGAAGATTTTAACATTTCCTTCTTTTTAATGTTAAGTTTTCTTTCACTTAACTTTTTTATTTTTCTTTTTTCATGCTTTTTGTTTTTAATTTTTATTTTTTTTATTTTCCTTTTTTAAGCTGAAGCTAGATTTTATTTTAATCATTTAGTAGCTTTTTATTTAATTTTTTTTTATTTTGTATTTTTTATAATTAATTTTTTGCTTACTTTTTTAAATTTATTTTAGTTTAATATTATTTTTACTTTATTAATTTATGTATTATTTCATATAGGCAAATTAATTAATCATTTAATCACTGAATAATTAATATTGAAATACGCCTTAAAAATGAATTTGACTCACCCGATTCATGTATGAAGTCCTCAATAACAAAACAAAATTTTGCTCCGAATCTGAGTGATCTGACCTGGTTCCGTTCCCGTCAAATCATGGTTCCGCGCTCAAGGCCAATCAAGCCTCTGAAGTCTTTTAAAGAAAGAAAAAAACTCTCTTTGGCAAGAGGGTGGTTTCTCCCGCTGTGGGTTACAAATATCTGTTTACGCTGCCAGTGTGCGTTACCTTACTACTGGGTCTGCCTACCAGAATTGGGAAACAAACCAAACCTTTCTAGATCAGAAGTAAATGTCAACAGGACCCTATACACAGCGTATAAAAATCTGCATGTCTCAAAGGAAGTTTGGGAAAAAAAGATGAACTAGGAATGGGCAAATAAGATTTGGCGATGGGAAAGTTATAATGAAACAGTAGGACCTAAGGTTTTGGATGGAAAGTAATCTAAGAAAATGCAATAATTATAGACTTAACCCGTATACGTATACTTAGACCATTTAGCTATAGAAAGTCTAAAGAAAGTAAAGACAAGAATTTATATAGATTCTGTTAGATTTCGAAAAAGGTTTAGAAATCAGAGTTTAAAATTGGACTCCATCGAAAATACTCGATATTACCTAGTGACTCAGAAAAAGATGCAAAAAAAAAAAAAAAAAAAAAAAAAAAAAAAAAAAAAAAAAATCTCATCTTCTAAGTCTCATGAGAGATTCAAAAACTGAAAAATAAAAAAAGAAAAAGAGATAGGAAGATATTAAGAGGATCGGAATGGTTCCTTCTTCAGTAAATGTTAAACGAACTTACGTTCCAGAAGAAAGAGACGTGAAAATTATTCGGCAAGACGAAGCACGTGACAAAAGGGAAGAAGCAATCTCGAAAGCAACGTTTTGGGAACCAAAGAGTTACATTTATCATTCACCATACTAGTAATAAGATCAAATAGGTCAGGTTTTCGCATCTTTTATAAAAAATACCTATGTTTATGCATGAGTGCCATTCAGAGGTGGAAAAGGAGACAATTTATCGTAGTAATTTAAAAATTAGAATTAGAGACATAGTTAATCAGAAAAGAGTTCAGCCTTATAGAAGTAGAGGCAGTGAATTATCATTTAACCATTAAAAATAAGAGCGAGAAAGAGGAAGAAGCTAGTTACAAGTTAACATTTTAAAAATAATGTCATACAAGTAGTGTGAGGAAGAGGAGCTGAAGATTATTCAATTTGCTGAGAAAGAATTTTCAGTGCTCATGGACGAAAATATAAACTAGCTGAGTTTCTGAAAGTTCGAAAGACGGACATAATGTCTTTGACAGGACCGTTCCTGCACGAAAGAACACGAAAAATTTAGCATTGCTAAATTCAGATTTTTGAGTGAAAGAAAACTCACTTATGTTTAGGGGAATGTTCTCTCCATTACAAAATGTTAGCGGAATGTTCTCTCCAGTTACAAAATTATTTATTATTATTAATTATTATTATTTTATTATTATTATTATTATTATTATTATTTAATTATTATTTTAATTAATTATTATTATTTTATTATTATTATTATTATATTATTATTATTATTATTATTATTATTATATTATTATTATTATTTATTTTATATTAATTATTATTATTATTATTATTATTATTATTATTATTATTATTATTATTATTATTATTATTATTATTATTATTATTATTATTATTATTATTATTTTATTATATTATATTTTATTATTATTATTATTATTATTTAATAAGGTAATATAATATAATATTTTCTACTGAAACATATCTTAATAATAACAATAATGTGAACAATAATTACAAAGCAATTGTTAGAGTACTTAATAGCTTTTTTAGAGGCAAATAACATTGTTAGGGAAATCAACAGCCGTAGTTTTTGGTGCAAGAATCACAAATTCGCTTGACTAAGTACGAAAAGTAACCCAGTCACAATTTGGCATTTTCCGGCAGATAATTTCAACAAACTCGAGTTAAATTAAATTTAAAATATATGTGATTAAGCGATAGATTGTTCTGTCTACGCTGCCCGCTAGAGAACAGAATGTGCTAGTTCAGAATGACGTGTATAGGTATAAGAAGAAATTTTAACATTAGTTCCAAGTAAAATATTACATTTCTTTGAGTTATGACTTTTTCAACAACAGTGGAGTGACAGAAATGTCAGTGATATATAAATTGCCTTGCCAGATTTTTGTGGCAAATCATGATGTGAAAACAAGTACATTAATCTGACTTTTAATTATAAATTCCAACAGAGGTTTTATGTTTTTAGACTTCTTCCATTACATTTGCTCTTGCGGTTTTGGCTATCTCAATAGCAGAAATTTTTGGAGGTGAAAAGGCAAAAAGGACGAATTTCCTTGCCTGTCGCTTTGTACTACAAATAAACCTAACATACATATTTCTTGCGGAGGCTCCATCATTAACACATGTATAATACTTAACTGCAGCACAGTTGTTTTCAAAACTATCAAAAGACATGGTAGTATGCATGTTCTAGGTATTATTATTATTATTATTATTATTATTATTATTATTATTATTATTATTATATTATTTTATTACCATTATTTATATTATTATTATTATTAATTATTATTATTAATTATTATTATTATTATTATTATTATTATTATTATTATTATTCATTTAAACATGCTGATATAATTATTTAAAAATTTAAAATCATCATCATGAAATACTTTAAAATATATTTTATTATCTATGTTAAATAATTAATCATTGCATTATTAATTATAAATAATTATTTATTTATTTATTTATTTATTTATTTATTTACTTTACTCTGGCAATAAAAAAACTTATACCCTTTGACCACAAAGATACACATATTATTGAGAAGCACTTTGATCAATATATAAAAAGAATAAAAGAATAATTTTAAAGAATATTATTAATATTCATTAATATTAATAAGGCTTTAAATTTTGATTATTTATATTCTATTATTATTATTATGTATTATTATTATTATTATTATTATTATTATTATTAATTATTAATTATTATTAATTATTATTATTATTATTATTATTATTATTATTATTATTATTATTATTTATTATTATTATTATTATATATTATTATCTATTATTTTATTATTATTATTATTATTATTATTATTTTTATTATTATTATTATATTATTATTATTATTCATTATTATTATTATTATTATTATTATTATTAATGATCTTTGAGGAATATTATTGCAAATTATTCCTTTACTTATATAAAAATGAATAATTCCGCAAATGGTTCACTCAAAGATATGGCAAAATTTCGAACTAGACAAAGATCTCCTTAATTTATTGAAAGGCAAAAAGATTACTTTCTTTAGGTAGTTTTCCACACAAAAAACACCACCTTACACACACTCACACACAACAACCCGCATGAACACGTCAACAAACAGATTAATTATATAGTATGATATATATATTATAATATATATATATATTATATATATATATATAATTATATATATATATATTATATATATATATATATATATAATATATATCATTATATATATATTATATATATATATATATATATATATATATATACTATATATATTTATATATATATATATATATATATATAATATATATATATATATATATATATATATATATATATATATATATATATTATATACTCTGTTTTGTTGACGTGTTCATGCGAGCGTATGTGTGTATGAGTGTGTGTAAGTGTGTGTGTTTGTGTGTGAAAACTACTAAAGAAAGTATCTTTTTGCCTTCAATAAATAAGGAGATTTTTCTAGTTCGAAATTGTCATATTGGTCACTGAACCATTAACGAATAGTCAAACCAATATAAGAAAGGAATAATTTGCAAATAATTCCCCAAAATCATTAATAATAATAATAATAATAATAATAATAATAATAATAATATAATAATATATATCAAATATAATAAAATAACCAAGAGAACCACAGCATTTCTAATAATATAATAATACTATAATTCTAATAAAAATATATTATAATATATAATAATAATAATAATAATATTACAAATAATAATAAAATAATAATAATAATAATAATAATAATAATAATAATAATAATAATAATAATAATAATAATAATAATAATAATAATAATAATAATAATAATAATAATAATATTCTTTACCCAGTGCACAATTATTTTTTTTATTCTTTTATATATTGATATCAAAATGCTTAAATAAGATGTTTTTGTTGGTCAAGGGTATAAGTTTTTTTATTGCAGATTTTTATTTTTACGACGAGGTGTCGAAGGAATCGAAATTTTTATAGATTCCTTTTATCGTTTTTTTTTTTTAACGTAAAAAATTTACATTCAATTAGATTTTGTAAATTTTTTAGTCTTTCAGGAATTATAACAAAAACGTATTCAAAATTTGATACGAAGTAAATTTAATAATATATTCCTCATACGAGTAAATAATAATAATAATAATAATAATAATAATAATAATAATAATAATAATAATAATAATAATAATAATAATAATAATAATAATAATAATAATAATAATAATATAATAATAATAATAATAATAATAGAACATTGATACATACCATATCTTTTGATAGTTTGAAACAATGTGCTGCAGTTAATATATACATGTTGTTAATGATGGAGCCTCCGCAGAAATATGTATAGGTTTTATTGTAGTACAAAGCGACATGCCAAGGAAATTCGTCCTTTTTTGCCTTTTCACCTCCAAAAATTCTGCTATTTTGAGATAGGCCAAAACCGCAAGAGCAATTTGTAATGGAGAAGTCTAAACATAAAACCTCTGTTGGAATTTATAATTAAAAAGTCAGATTATATGTTACTTGTTTTTCACATGATGATTTGTACAAAAAATCTGCAAGCGGCAATTTATATATCACGTGACATTTCTTCACTCCACTGGTGAAAAATGTCATAACTCAAAAATGTCAATATTTTACTGGAACTAATGTAAAATTTCTTCTTTACCTATACACGCTCATTCTGAACTAGCGACATTTCTGTTCTCTAGCAGCAGGTAGACAGAACAACATGTTTATCGCTTAATCACATAATATTTAAATTTAATTTACTTCGAGTTTGTTGAATTATCTCGAAAATGCCAAATTGTGACAGGGTTACTTTTCTACTTAGTCCAAGCGATTTGTTGATTCTTGCACCAAACTACGGCTGTTGATTTCCTAACAATGTTATTTGCTCTAAAAGCCTATTAAAATACTCTATACAATTTGCATTGTAATTATTGTTCACATTATTGTTATCTATTAAGATATGTTTCAGTAGAAATATTATAGTTATATTAAACTCTATTAAATAATAATAATAATAATAATAATAATAATAATAATAATAATAATAAATTAATAATAATAATAATAATTATAATAATCATAATTATAATGAATACATAGTAATATGTTTGGCATAATAATAATAATTAATAATTTACATATAAATAAAATTATAAATATAATAATAATAATAATAATAATAATAATAATAATAATAATAATAATAATAATAATAATAATAATAATAATAATAATAATAATAATAATAATAATAATAATAATAATAATAATAATAATAATAATAATAATAATAATTTGTAACTGGAGAGAACATTCCCTAATCATTTTGTAACTGGAGAGAACATTCCCTAAACATTAAGTGAGTTTTCTTTCACTCAAAAATCTGCATTTAGCAATGCTAATTTTCGTGTTCTTCGTGGCAGGAACGCTTCCTTCAAGAATTATCGCCGTCTTCAAACTTCAGAAACTCAGCTAGTTTATATTTCGTCCATGACACTGAAAATTCTTTTCTCGCAAATTGAAATAATCTGCTCCTCTTCCTCACACTACCTTTATGACATTATTTTAAAATGTTAACTTTAACATAGCTTCTTCCTCTTTCTCACCTCTTATTTTTAATTGGTAAGAAGATAATCACTGCTCTCCTACCTTCTACTAAGGCTGAACTCTTTTCTGATGACTTTGTCTCTAATTCTAATTTTAATTACTGCGATGAAAGTTCTCCTTTTCCACATCCCTGAATGGCACTCGTGCATAACATAGGTATTTTTTATAAAATGCAAAATCTTACTTATTTTATCTTATTACTAGTATGGTGAATGATAATATGTAATTCTTTGGTTCCCAAAACTTGCGTTTCCGAGATTGCTTCTTCCCTTTGTCACGTGCTTCGTCTTTGCCGATAATTTTCACGTTTTCTTCCTTCTGGAACGTAAGTTCATTTAACATTTACTGAATGAAGGAACCATTTCCGATCCTCTAAATATCTTCCTATCTCTCTGTCTTCTTTTATTTTCAGTTTTTGAATCTCTCATGAACTTAGAGATTTTTTATTTATTTTTTATTTATTTTTTTTTTTTTTTTTTTTTTTTTTTTTTTTTGTCCTAGGTATATCGAGAACTTTCGATGGAGTCCAATATAAAGCTTTGATTTCTAAACCTTTTTCGGAATCTAACATCTTCTATATATATTCTTTCTTTTCTTTCCAGACTTTCTATAGCTATTAGCTCTAAGCAAACAATATCCGTCCCTTAAGTCTATCATTAATGGCATTTCTTAAGATTAGTTTCCATCCCAAAACCTTTAGTCTACTGTTCATTAATAACTTTCCATCTGCCAAATCATTATTTGCCATTCTCTATGTTCATCTTTTTTTCCCACTTCCTTTGACTTGCAGATTTTTATACGCTGTGTATAGGGTCCTGTTGGACTTTACTCTGAATTAGAAGTTGGTTTTGTTCAAATTCTGGTAGGCAGACCAGTAGTAAGGTGAACGCACATGGCAGGTAACATATTTGTAACCCACAAGCTAGAAAACCACCCTCTTGCCAAAGAGAGTTTTTTTCTTTTCTTTTTAAAGACTTCAGAGTCTTTATTGCTCTGAGCGCGGAACCATGATTTGAGGGCACGGAACCAGAGTCAGATCACTCAGATTCCGAGCAAAATTTTGTTTTATTATTTGAGACTTAATACAACTAATAAGAGGGATTCGGGTGAGTCAAATTCATTTTTAAGGGTTTTAATATTAAGTTATTAAGTGATTAAATGATTTATTAATTTACATATATGAAAAATAGCTAAAATAATAAAATTTAAAAATAAATATTAAACTAAAATAAATTAAAAAAAGCAAAAATTAATTTTAAAAATACAAAATAAAAAAATAAATAAAAAAAGCTACTAAATGATTAAAATAAATTCTAGCTTCAGCTAAAAAAGGAAATATAAAAAAAAATAAAAAATATAAAAACAAAAAACATGAAAAAAAACAAAAAAAAAATAATGGGTTTGGTGTGGATATATGAAAAAAAAGGAATATTGGATCATCTAAAGAGGTACTTGAGATTGAAGAATTCTTTTTTTTTTTTTTCACAGCTGTCACCATCGCTCACTGGCAAAGGACTATTCAAGAATGGGGTGTTAAACTCAACAAAAATTCAAATAACGCAAATTACGCAGATGAGCATAGACGCGGGCTGTTAAAGATTGAGGGAGTTTAAATTGAGTAGGAAACACAGAAGATGGAAGAGAATTCCACAGATCAGAGGTGGCAGAAAAAAGGAGGCACCACAGTGAACTAGTCTGGAGTTTCTATCAACAAAAAAACTTATGTGCCGACACAGCACCTCTTGTGCTACGAGGGCGTCTTAAAGGTGGTGGCACGCGAGAGGAAGTTCCCTCGAGCACTTGCCGCTAAGGTACCTATAGAAAAGAGATAAAGCACCAACATATCGCCGCAAAGATAGAGAGTCAAGTGAACTGGAAAGTGCAGAACAGTTTATAAGTTTTTTTTTGTTTTTGACTCGACCCTCTATAAAAGCCTGATGAAACCTGAGCCCCCCAAATATGAGAGCAGTACTCCATACAAGGGCGGATGAGACCCTTGTATAACTGGAGTAACTGTGAAGAGGATAAAAAGACTCACAGTCTTAACAGAACTCCCAGTTTTTTTGAGGCCCCCCTAGCAACCGTTGTGATGTGAGGTTTCCAAGACATTTTTTTCTTTATGTTATGACC
Organism: Trachelipus rathkii; assembly: GCA_015478945.1. NCBI lineage: Eukaryota > Metazoa > Arthropoda > Malacostraca > Isopoda > Trachelipodidae > Trachelipus > Trachelipus rathkii. The sequence goes on from JABUQX010130673.1 coordinate 16,986, forward strand.
AAGGATGTTTATACTGTCAACAGGAGAGACGAGAGAACCGTCAAACGAGATAGGAAATTTAAAAGGTGTCTTAGAGAGGTAGATTTGTTGAAGTTGGGTTTTTAAAGAATTAAATTTCACAAGGTTAAGACGACCCCACTCTGAAATTCTATCCAGATCATCGAGAATGGAATCGGAAAGATTTAGACGATAGGCAATTCTAGAAGTAAAAGAAGGAACAAAATTGAAATGAGTTGAAGAATGAAGGGTCGAGTCATCGGTATATGAGTGGATAGAGTTAGATGTGCAGATGAGATCATTAATGAGAAGCAAGAATAAAGTAGGAGATAAGACAGGAGATAAGAGAAGGGGAGCTTGGAGAGCAGTGACGCTTGCCATACCCGGTCAAATGCTTTGGATATGTCAAGCGCCACCACGCAAGTCTCCCCGTAATTCCTAAGGGCGGGAAACCATAAATCTGTTAGATAGGAAAGTATATCGCCAGTAGACCTCGAGCTCCGAAAGCCGTACTGGCTATCGGAAAGAAGGGAATGAGATTCCAGATGGTCTAAGAAATGAGAGTTGAGAAGGGTTTCAAAGATCTTAGATAGAATACAAGTTAGAGCTATAGAGCGATAGTTATAAGGATCAGAGCGGCTTCCTTTTTTCGGAATAGGTTGGAGATATGCGCGCTCACGCTAAGGGAAAAGTGCTAGTATTGAGGCATAGAGAATATAGTTGAACGAGGAAAGGGGCCAGCACGCAAGCACACTCCCTCAACACTCGGGGAGGAATGCCATCCTGGCCACCCGCCTTCCTGATGTTCATAGATTTCAGGAGCCCATGCAGGAGGAAGAGGAAATCCAGAATCATCCAGGGTTGAGTTAGAAAAAATTAAAAGGCCAAAGAGATTGGCCTTTCAGAGTTAGCAACAGAACCATCAGATCGAATAAGAGGAGGAAAGGTAGATTTACAGATATGTTTTTGGCAAGAGGCAAGAGCAATTTGTCAGTAGGAGAACCAAGGAGGTTAGCGCCCTTTCGTTTGATGAAAGCCCGCTTTGCTCGTTCGAAGAGTATCCCTGCAACGATTTCCTAGCTGAATGAAAATTAGCGAGTGATAGGAGAGCGAGAATTTTCCACTCCCGATACGCATTCTCTCCCTGAATGCCAGAGAACAAGTACGATTCGAATCCATGGATTTGAGGAAGAGAAAGATTGTAGTCGAATAGAATGAACCTTGCTCATCCATCAACGCTACAAACTCCCCATCCGGCCGAGCCGAAGCGGTCCCAAAAAAGAGCACAATTAAAGCGTAGAAGCAGCCTCAATCGGCCCGAACTAAGTTCCAGAAAGAAGGCGTAGGCAGGATTGGAACTACTGATGAGAAAGCATTAATTATTAAGAGATATAGATGTGTTGGTCATATTTACCAATAAAGGAGTGAAAGATTGGTGTAGTTTATAAAGAGAAATACTGGTGGTGAAACATAGGTCAAGTGTGCTCAATAATTAGTTGGTACGATCCGGAATGTATGTGGGTTCTTTAATTAGTTGCTCCAGATCTTTGAGATGCTGAATGATTCGGCCTCCTCTCCACCTTTAAATCAGTATGAGAGGACCCCAACCATTCAGTGTTGTGTACATTGAAATTCCCTAAATTCCCTCAGTATTTGGATGAGAAGATATAACAGTCTCGTTAAGAAGTAGGTTAAGAATTCAAAAAAAGAACTGATGAATCTGATATTTATAGGAGAACAGTACGCGGGAAGCACAAGATTATTGTAGTTGAAGGAAGAAAGATTTTGAGCCACAGAACATCGAAATTAGGAGATGATTCGAGATTCACGAGACGTGTTACAGGAGTGTTAATGTTTACATAGGCACATACTCCACCCTTTAGACGGAAATTATAAATAAGTAATAGTTGGATGATATGTTAAACGATCTAGAGGATGAATTCTTAGCCATCTGAGTCTCAGACAAGAGCAAAAGATTAGGGTTAGAGTTAGAGATGTGGTATTCAACGGAAGCAGAATTAGAGTTTAAGCCGCGGATGTTGGTGAAGTCAATAGAAAGCCCGCAATTACGCAAATCTGCCATCACACACACACACACTCGCACATAAACACAAACAAGAAAAAAAGCCAAAGGCAGACAAAAACAAAAGGAAATATCGGGATAAAATTGATCATACGCTAAAACCTAAAAGTTAAAAAGTTTAATGTGCTAAATAATTAAAATTTAAATTTGAATAATAAAAAAAATAAAACTCAAACTTACGTAACCTTTCCTAATTTACTTTGCTGTACAACAAAACTTGACAAAGAAAAGAAAAAAACTCAAAACTAGAACTTGTTTTTAAAAACTCCACGCGCAGAACTTCTCTGAAACTATTAAATGTATTAATTAAACTGATTTGAGTTAATAAAAACTTTAATTAAAACAAAGACAAGATTGAAAAACACACACACTTTCACTAAACACAACTTTACCAAATAATAAAAGCAATAAATAAAATAAATTTAAACTATCATCAGAGAGCACTCAAAAACACGTCTGCACTGCACAATGGTAACGCATAAAAAAGATCTAGCAATATTAAACAAGGATTTTTAGGCTGAAGAGATATGTAACACATAATAGAAAAGGTACTGATAAGTTAAAAAAAAGATAAAATGTGTGGGTTTTTTGAAAATAACAAGGTATGGAACACATAGTTGAAAAGATTTCAGGTGATTATAAAAAAAGGTATTGTTTATGTATATAAGGAAATGACATGAGGCATGAAAATTAATAATTCACTGGTCAGCAAATTTTGGGAAATTTTCCGTAACTGAAATAAAATTATGTGAAACTATACATAGTTTTCATGCAAATTCCGAAAATGATTTTAGAATTCTTGTATCACGTATAGTTTTTGAGTTACAAGCTTCTAAAGTTAAGGTGTAATACCTCCAAATATGCGATGTTTGCTTAACAAAATATATTATTATTTACATAAAACGACTATAAAATTATTAATTTTATAAGTCAAATTTACAGTGTATTGATTATGTCACGAGTAAATAAAACTGTATGTATAATGCATTACCACATAAAAATTATATATATTTACCTTAATTTTCCTGAATTTGTGCCACATTGAACTTTCGATAACTACTTTTTCTTTTATGTTCTGAAATATCTTCTCTTTTCAGAAACCAGCAGTAATCACTCATTATTGCTTCATCCCATCCTGCCCTGATAACGTTTCTCCATTTGCTGAATATCTTAGTGGATCTTTCACCTTGTTCATCGCTTACTGCCCCAAGATTTTGTTGGAAAGAATGTCAGATGAGAATTGTTAAAAAATGTATTTTACGACATTCTGCAGCCTAAGTTCTTGCAATTAATTCGCAATCCTCATCTACTTATACGCTCGCTAATAAATTTGTTGTTTCCAAGGAGCTGTAATAACGTCTTTTAAGGAATTCCATGAAGAAAGTTCATCATGGGTAATTTCTTGTCAAAAGCGGGATCACGTTGTAGTTGTCGAATCTGGGGTCCGACGAAAACGCCCTCTTTCAATTAGCGTTACTTAAGCCACGAAAACGTCACATAAATATTTAAATCATCTCCTTCCTTATCCATGCCTTCACAAAATCTTCATCAATCCAGTTTTAATATGTTAAAGTTGGTAAAATAACTTGGCTTTTGGATCTACCAAGGGGCTTATACTTACCATTTCTCTTTGCCCGGGGAAATGTATCTCTTTCGTCTTCCATGGTTTTTCGGTACGTAATGTTGCTAGATCCGGCTGTCCAATAAACAACAAAAAAACAACCAGTGTTTGGTGAATTCCCTCCCTTGTAGACCAAGAAGGAGTCCAACAACTTTCAGATCACAACAGATAATCCATGTGTGGTCATAATATTTAATAGGCCTTCAATATTTCGGACTTACTTTCATAGGTTTCCTTCATTCCAACAGCATGCGCAACCGGAATTGAGGGAAACTTGTTTGAGTTATGCAATAAGACGGCTTTTAGGCTATTTTTGAAGCGTCTATGAATAAGCGCCATTCACCATCTAAATACGGAATACCAAGCTCACGCATTAAGTCCATTAAACTTCCGGAACAGAACATATTTAAGTACTAATTGTTGTTTATCATAGTTTACTTATTAACCTGCCATGTTTCTAGTTTCATATATATACTAATATTAAACTTTTGATCTAACAAATTTTCCACTTCTGCAGGCGTGAACCTAAAATTTCAGCTTGCTGTTTTGACAATACAGGTCTCGTACTACTAAATCATTAAGTTCCGGTTGCGTAATCATGTAGGGTTTGCATTTGATTCGTCTGGATATATGGCATTTCTCAGCACCCCGATGCCCAGCAGTTTATGAGTTAAAACAACATCGTTCATCTGAGGTCAGGAACCCTTTTCAAGAAGGCTGGTGCTAGTAGGAATTGGTAGCTTCTCATCCATTATGTGAGACTGCGTCTTCCTGGGAGTTAACTGTCGGAGCTGGGCAATGTTTGCTTTAGTTTTGATTGAAGTCACTACATATGTTAAGCAAAAGTTAGCAATCCTGTATACTGATTCCTTTGCTTCGCATCCAATACCATCGGCACTCCAAAGGGCAAATGCGCTTTTTTCACCTTTTAACCACTGGGTTAGTGTTTAACATAACATCTAATGCATGTTAAGTGTGGGGGCCCATGGCTTATTCCTGGTCACCCAACGCACACTTAAAATTATGTTTATAAGCCGTTTTAAACCATTGAGTGATTGGTTTCCGTTGACTTTTCGTATTATATTCTCCACATACGTAGCAAAAGACATTCGGTGAATTTATACAAACACGTTTGGTACTACATTTTTAAATATACTTGAACACCAACCACATGTAAATTAATGCTCTGGTAAATTATATAGTATATATATATAATATATATATTATATATATAATTGAATAATATATATATATATACGCGTATTAATATATTAATAGTAATATATTATTATAATAGTATATATACATATATGTATAATATAATAATATAGTATATTATGATAATATATATTAAACTAGTATATAATTAATATATATATATATATATATATATTATATATATATATAATATATATATATATTATAATATAATATATATATATATATATATATATAATATGATATACTATATATATATAATATATATATATATAACAACACACAGACTAACAACACACAGACACAACCTTTACCCTGAAAAACAACTCTGTAACTGCGAGCATACTACAAAATTATCAGCGAGAACATAATATATTTTCACGACTTTTCGTGTTCAAGCATGACTCAGTAATGACTCATAACAGACAATTGTAACGTGATACGTCATTTTCGACTACATCATCGTATTCAGGACAACTATACCTACATTGAACACCTATTCCCGTTTTAGTTCCAAAATCATTGTTGACCAGTGATATAATTAATGGTATTGACGAAATTAATGAGGTATGAAAATGTAAAACGGAAAAGGTTAGGCATCGTTGTGATTGATAAAGTCTTAATATAATGTAACGTAAAAGGCTCTTGATATGAAAAGGAAAGGAACAAGAAATAGATAAAGTACGACCTCTAAAACAAAAAAGGATTTGGATATCACAGTCTTTAAAATGCTAATGATTGCTGCCCTTAACACAGTGAAAGTCACGGCCTCAAAAAAAAAAAAAAAAAAATATTTCGGTATCTTTCAAACCTCTCAGTTTGAGTCATTCTGCTTCAAAAATCCATAAAGAAAATCGTAATATAATTGGAAAAAATTACATTTAGCCTGTCCAACCCCATAAAAAGGAAAGAACTCCCAATTTGAGAGATTACACTTCCCAATAGAGAATTTAAATAATAAAAAATGAACTCCCCTCCCCCTTCAAAACCCCCAATTTAGGGTCTTCAGAATCAAAAAAGCCGTTAGGGTCTGAAAATAACTAACTCTCAAACCTAGAACACCTTAGTTTGGCACGCCAAGCCTTAAAAAAAAAAAATTGAATAAGGGGATGTGCAAGATCGTGTGAATGATAGATTTTAAGTTCCCTGGGTTACAGCTCTGCTACATGTCAGATGACATAGGTTGCAAGACCTCAACTGACGTTTAAAATCCTCAAAAACGGATTCTGCGTATCCGAAACCCCTAATTGTGACGCATTACGTCTCAAGTAATAAAATTTTGTTCCGAACCCTACTCTAGTTCAGTGCAACACCAAGTAAAGCACAGGTTCTCAATTAAGACCCCGCGGCCATAAAAATTTAGCTTATTGCCAGATGGCGAAGGATTTAACACGTGGATAACAGATTTTGAAACGGTGGATGACAAAGTTAGTCATCTTCCTAGTGCACTTACTTGAATATAATATATATATATATATATATAATTATATATATATAAATATATATAATATATATATAATATATAGTATTATACCTATATATATATATATATATATAGATATATATAATAATATATATATATATATTATATATTATATATAGTATATATATATATATATAAATATATATATATATATATATTTATTGTGGTCAACAAGGTTGGAGGGGAAATTTTTTTCGCTAATGTATGTCTCCGGAGATCCCTTTAAAAGTCCCAATTGTCTAAAAAAAGAGATTGGCATCTGTTAGGTCCCCTTTCATATAACGTTAACTTTTGTCTCATTGAGATCAAAAATTTGAAAAACTGCGAAATTGGTGGAAGGCCAATTCGAATGGATTTGTATGCGAGAGGGGTGAAAAGAAAACTATTCGTTCTAGAAACCTAATTTTTGTTTTATTTCATAAGGAATGTTGTTTTCTTGAAGTCTTACTCTCACCTTCGTTTTCTACAGCACCAATAATCAGGAGTTAAATTCAGAAATACAAGGTTATTTTAATGTGGCCAATTAAAATAAATCTTGTCTTTCTGCCTTTGAACTCATGTTCATTGATACTGTAGAAGAAGAATGCGAGAATGAAACTTCAAGGCAATAAATAATATTTCCTATAAAATAAGAAAGATTCAGGTTTCTAGGAAAAATTTTCAATTTATGAAGAAGAAACTGCAATTTTTTTTGCAAAAAACTCACTCTTGTCCTTCATAAAATGAAAACTTTTTGTCTTAGAAACCTGATTCTTGTCTTATTTTTTAAGAAATATTGTTCTCTTAAAATTTCACTCTCAGTTTCATCTTCTACAGCACGGAAGAAAGATTTTTTTTTAATTGGACACATTTCTCATCAAATCACTGGCAGTAAGTTGATATTTACTTATCAAGTTATACGCAGTTTATTTTATAATTTCCGCCAAGTGAAATAAAATACCAGAGAAGTTGTAAGACATTTAATAGAGGATGTTCCAATTTTTTGGGAGAAAGATAAGATACCAATCATACACTTTAAAGATAATTTGGAAAGCTTGAAAAACTGTATAGAGAGTGGAGAAAACTGAAATAACGCCAATGGATTTACAAGTACAGCTCGAAATCAAAAAGTAGAAGCTTTTAAGTCAACTCTTGATGACCTATTTGACGTTGCTCATCAGGATACACCGTAAAACACTACTCCAGAGAGAAAAAGGACGTCCTGGCTGCATGGGAGACGTTGACAAAAAATTCATAAAAGCAAAACAACGAAGAGGAAAAAGACGGGCAGCTGAGATGGCAAGATTTGCAAAATCAAGAAAAAATGCAGGTGAGTTTCAGAGTTTTCCCTCAATTTTTCTTTTTTCATGCTATTTAGTATTACGTTGGAACATAGTTTGACATTAACTAAAACTTTTATTAATTACAAATTTATTTATTATTATTTTTTTATGCTCAGATTAGTAGATTTGATGCCACTTTCTGTGAGTGTTTAATGGTTTATTTTATTTATGTAGAACTGGAATCTTCACTATGCAGCACATCAGAGGAAGAGGAACCGACGCAAGAAGATATGGAAATGAAGGATAATTTTCCAGACGCAGAGTAAATAGGGCCAAAAATAAAGAAAAGGAAATACTTTCGAGGAAGTGAAGAGATCACTGCTGAAAAATTATGTATATTGTTAGATAGGTGTAGTATTTCTAATAGAGACGCAGTTCGAATAATATCAGTTACTGCAGAGGCGTTAGGTCAAGACCCACTGAATTTAATTGTAAGCAGAAGTGTAATACGACTCCGCAGACAGCAATTCCAAAAACGAGGACTGAGCTTATCAAAAAAGATGCAAGAATTCCAATTTAGAGAGAGAGCTGTTGTGCACTGGGATAAGAAATTGCTTCCAGATATTTTGAGTAAAGAAAATGTAGAGAGGGTAGCGATTTTGATTAGCTGTGGGGATGAAGAACAGTTGATAGGAGTTCCTCAGCTTGAAAATAGTATGGGAATTACTCAAGCATAAGCTGTATTTTAAGCAGTTGAATATTTAACAGTGGGGGGTACGTTGAGTGAAAAATGCAGACAATGTAGCTTTCATGCCCACTGCAAGAGACAAATATACGTGTGTCGCTTCAGGGTAGCCTGCAATTTTGCAATGAAATTAGATATCAATTATTAAGGAGAAAAATCTTCTGGATAGTCGCCACCATGTCGCCAACCATATTTAGAAGTTAATTTCTCCAATATAGCAGTTTGATTGTAATAATGGACACAAGCATGTTGGCCCAGTCAGATATTTTTAAAATTTGAGCTGTTGGTGGTGTTGTAAGCTAGAACAAAGACAAAATTGCAGTAACTTGGTATTGAGATGAAAAATATTTAGTAACATAATATTTAACGTAAAAATTTTGCTTACCAAATTTTCAAGCTTGTCCTCTTATCGAACAATTAAAAAAATCAACATCTCAGGGAGGATTATAAAAGAATTGTATCAAGCTTTGTTAATTTTATTATAGAAATGTCTCCATCAAAAGACATTTTTTTCAGAGTAATCAGTGCTGATTTATCAACGCCAGATTGGAAGGCACCCAACGCGCCATTTATATGTCTCTTACAAAAATATACATTCCAGTGATACAATTTTCTCATTAACATATTTAGAAAAAGGTTATTTGGAGGACATTGTTATCATCAATGCAATATTTAAGTAAAGCGTTGTTCAACGTCCCACAACCACTTTGGCCCCAACCAAGACTACAATAATTAAATCCGTTTGTTAATACAGGGGAAAATTATAAGAGGGTTGCGAAAGGCACTGTCGTAAAATGATAAATCCTCTATGGTATCTTAACTCGTAGCAAGTTTGCAATTTCGCTTTCGATGGATATTTTGGGGAAAAAATGGGTCTAAAAAAGCGTTCCCGAGGAATGTAAAATGAATAATGATTGGTGATCGTGATGATGATGATTGTATGATTAGAAAAGGGATGTTAAAAACAAACATGTCTAAAACAAGTAGTAGTAATTATTTATTTATTAGACAAAATAAGTTGATTTTTTTTGTTTCTCCTCGAATTCTAAATATTTTTTAGACTTGAAGTTGATACAGAATTTTTAACTATTGATCCTGATGTATGGTGAGAAAATCAACATTATTTAAAAGAATTATTTAAAAGCTAAAAAAATAGTAAACGGTTTTAAGGTTTTCAATGACACAGCTGAAAGGAGGTATAATTATTCCTGGAGTTTAATTCCCATTTGACGAAAGACGAAGAATAACGGCAGTTTCTGCTACAAGTTGTATCTGAATGTAGGAAAATTTTTCCTGACTCTTGAAAACCCACGTTACCTAAGCCATTACCACCTTAATCTGATAATTATAAATAATAATCAATATTTATAATTTATTCCTTTTTTATAACGCTACTTGGAATGATATAACGCAATGGAACATAATTTGTTCTAATTTTTATACCTTCTTTTCTCCTAATTCCTTTATTTGCAATTTGGATTTTACTACCTTTAGTTTTGGGAACACTTTTAACTAAATAATTTTTAATGTACAAAATGGAAATAAAAAAACATCCTGGAAAGCAGATGTAATTGAGTTTTGCAATGTTTTATAGTATTTGCATAAAAAAATTACTTTTGGGGAATCAGATCATGTCGGGTCTTAGAATATGCTTGAAATCTTCAGATCTATAACTTATAACAAAAAAATAGTGCCAGTAAAACTTCAAGACAACATTTCCAAAGAAATGAAATACGATTCAGGATTTTAGGACTAATGTATTAGATTTTATGAAGGAAAATCTGGGATACCAATTCGCAGATTTTCAACATTTGAACTCAATGAGGCACGGGCTAGCGTTATCCAATTGAGCTTCTGAAACTTTGAAAATCTGATTTTCCAGCCAATTTTTAACTTTTAGGGAGTCTCCGGAAAAAAATTCTAGCATTGATTGTTTGTGACCTCCCTTGTATATATATATATATATATATATATATATAATATATATTATTATATATATATTATAATATATATATATAGTAGTATATTAATATAATATATATATATATAATAAATATAATAATATATATAGTATATATACATATATATTATACATAGGTAAAGTTACCTTGAGGTGATTAGAAAACATGTTGAATATTGTAAAAATTCTTCAAACTTACCAATTTTAATTAAAACACTAATATGTAATAATAATAATATAATATATAAATAATAACTAATAATAATAATAAATAATTTTTAAATATAATTTTAATAATAATACAAAAATAATAATAGAAATTATTAATAGCAAGTAATTATAAAATTAAAACACTATTGTAATAATAATAATAATAATAATAATAATAATAATAATAATAATAATAATAATAATAATAATAATAATATTAATAATAATAATAATAATAATAATAATAATAATAATAATAATAATAATAATAATAATAATAATAATAATTGAAAATTAATTAAAATAACTTGAAATGAATAAATTAAAATTTGTGTGAATGCTTCAACATAAGCCCTATCAATACTGGTGTTGTGGTTGTATTAAATAACCGAAAATCATTATTTTCAGTAAAATATTATTTGATTATAAAAATAATAATTTTATTTAAAATTGCTTCAATTTGTACGTGACTGAAGATCAAAAATAGTTATGCATTACCACTTTTATCCCTCTTTTTTTGCGTCTTCCCTTCATTAGGGGTTTAAAAATTAAATTGAGAAAGGATTAATTCAGAGAAATATTTTTCCATAAATTACTATAGGCTTATTTAAAATTTTCATTTGTCATCATGCTTTTCTATCACAGCTGAATAGGAGTTTTCATGCCTTTGATGTTACCTTTTTAATCACAGATATTTGGGAGAACTTAGCTCTGAAAGAGATTGGCAAAGTCTTCACCAGCTTCAGACGCTAGGAAGCGGGTGTGAATCGGTTAAGTTAAAATCAGTTTCTTTTATGAGTTTCAGTTTTTAAAAATATTCGGATTATACAATTAGGATAATACATATGATTTAATAATATATAATAATATATTAATATATATATAATTAATATATATTAATATATAGTATATATTTATATCCTATAATATCCTAATAATTAAAAATAATTATATAATATATATATATATATATATATATATATATATATATATATATATATATATATATTATAAAATAATATATAATATATATATATATTATATAATATATATTATATATATATATATACGAATATTATATATATTATATAATAATTATATATATAAATATATATTAAATATATATATATATATAATATATATATATATATATAATATATTATATTTAAAATATTATACTTATATATTATATATAATATTAATATAATCTATATATTACGTATAATATATATATATAAATAAATAAATAAATATAAATATGTATAAAAATATTAATAAAATATTTATATATATAATATAATTATATAATAATTATAAAATATATATATAATATAAATATAAATATATATATAAAATAATATAATATATTTAATTTGAGGTGATAATAGTACCAGAATCCCGCAAATCCATTTTTCAGATTCTGGTTGGATTCGGCCATTTTCTCAAAGATCCGATTCCGCCAGGATCTTACCGCAAATTATAATAATTTCATTAATATTAATATATATTTAAGAGGTAGAAATTGTTATCACTGCCATGGACTAAACCATCGCCCGTCTCCACTAATGAATATAGTATAGTTAATATACTTGTATATATGAATTATA
>JABUQX010130674.1:7500-15000 GCA_015478945.1 Trachelipus rathkii
TAAAGACTGGAGGTAAGGTGCGTAACATGCACTGGAAACAGAAAAGTGAAGAATAGATAAATGCTGAAAACGCCCAGATTCTCAATCCTCTTATACCTTTTTTAGAAAAACTTCCTAAGCAGTGAAAATCCACCCTAGAGCCTTCATGGGACCGGTGATGAACCTCACTATGGTATTTCTCCGTCATTGCTGGCCTGGTAGGCTACAATCATACCATACATCCCCTCACAAAACGCAGCCATTCACTCTTAGAAAGCAGGACCTTTCTTTCTCCTCTCTGCTAAACTCAGCATTTCTCTCCAGGCATTCCCTTTTGCTGTCTCTATCTACATTTTGGACCTGCTATTCTAGTTGGTTTGATTCCTGCCACCTCACCACCATACATACGCTTAACCAAACCCGACTATCATTCAGTCCCTTTCCATGAATTTTCAAACCATCTCAACGTGTTTCATTTATTCTCTTATTTACCTCTTTTCTCACACCTAAAATTCATATATACCATGCTCATTCCTATTTTATCAACCTCTGCCTAACACTCTACAGATTGTTCATCTGAACATATTGTACTTTAGATACTACTATACATTAACAGGTAACAACATACCTTTCATGCTATCCCATGCTACCTTGGTGACTTGTCCTTCAGTATATCCAATTAATGTATCTTCAAATTGCATCAGCCCTCTTCTTCTACCTTCTCATTCACAACTTTCCTACTTCAATTTTTACATCAACTGCTTCTAGTTTTTTATCCAAATATGTAATCTAAAGATTAAACTCTAGATTCTTTCCAGCCGCTCACGATCTAAAATAACTTCACAGGACCGTCCCACCAACCATAACTTACCTTTATCTACAAGCTTTACTTTTCAAACCTCCTTAGTGACCATGCCATCTCTACCAATCTTCAACCTCTTCAGATTCGCCACAACAAAATCAACTGCATATATTGTATAACCCCCCACTTCTTTCATTCTTCACTGGCTTCATGTAGTCAACATCCCTGTAACTCCCACCTCTAATTCTTTTCATAACCTCTATCCATATACAAATTGAATAACCAAGGAGATATAACATATCCCGTCTCACTCCAGCTATTATTATTATACCAATCACTTCGACTCCATTGCCACTACCAACACCTTTCATATATCACACCAACTCCCACCATAGAGCTTCCCATTAATCCTCTATCCATATTCCATACAACTTAAATAATTTTAATCTTTTCTCCCCTACTTCCCACCATTTGTTTCAATGTAGATGGATCCAAACATCCCCACAACTTCAAAACGCACCCTTGTTTCTTCACCGTCTCCACACTCACCGCCCTGACGCACTCTTTCGACCAAAATACCAGCATATATCGTCCTCACAACACTCAATAAACTAATTCCCTATACCCTACAGTTTTCCTATCCCCTTGTTCCATATAAGGTACTATTTCTGCCTCCAACTCCTCTAAACTATAATTCTCCATAAACGCTTTGCAAACTCCCCAACCAACCTAATCACCACCATCTCTGTCTCCTTTCTGATCATTTATTTCACCTAGTACTTCTACTTCCCAGGCACTCTGTATTTACTATTCTTTCATTTTTCCACTCTACCCATTACTTCCCTCTCCCCTAGCTTCAATGACCTCATCCCCTAAAATACTTATTCCTTCTTGCACCATATCAAATCCAAACACATTCACTATCACCTCCTCATTACTGCCAATATTATACGATCTTTCCACACTCCCCTCACCTCCATTTCATCAGTTACAAAAGGCCATAACTATTCATTGTTCTAAGTAGATTCCCTATTACTATTCTTAACCTTTTCAAAGCTTCCTCCCAGAAGAGCTTCCATTCCTTTTTTTTAAGTTCTATCCCAAACTGGCCATTTACCTCTTTTTTCCCCACTCTACTTTGCACTTTTATATTCCTATATATAAGCATATATAGAGAGCAGGAGTAGGCATATGGTATATATATATATATATATATTTATATATATGTGTTTGTACACAAGTTATATATATATATATATATATATATATATATATATATATATATATATATATATATATATATTTTTTTATATAGAGAGTTATATATATATATATATATATATATATATATATATATATATGAGAAAGAGAAAGGAAGAGAGAGAGTGAAATGGAATTGGTTAGGATGACTCTTGAAGAAATTTAATATGGACAAATAGTGGAGAGAGAGAGAGAGAGAGAGAGAAAATATATATATATATATATGGTATATATATATGCTATATATATATACATATCTATATATACAGAGAGAGTATATATTCAATATTTATATATATGTGTGTATATATATATATATATATATATATATATATAAATTTATAAAATAAATTATTTAATAATTAGAGTGGTACTTACATATTCTATCGATTATTTTAAAAATCCGAATCGAAAGAAAATCGAAAACCGATTAAGAAATGTTATTAGAAACCGACACAAAAAATTCGACACAACATTCCCCTTTCACGCCTCGCGGAAAACTGAGGGGAACATAGTCTTTTAATAGCTTTTCATTAGCGTGTCAAAGAGAAAGAAACAGCATTTTCGACAGGTATTTAAAGACAGGCGAAACCACTTAATCTACTTTGGAAATTTTTCAATTTTCATTCTTATCCTTCGATGGAAATAGGAGAGGAAACAAGGGGTAGTCAGAGGGGTAGAGAAGAACAAAAGTAAATATTTCCCAAACATTTTAGAGAGTATAATCAGATGAATACAACTTCAATAGGGAGATAATATTAAAAAAAAAAGAAACATCTCCTCTTTAACCAATTGCGATTAAGGGATTTAATTGAAGTGCCTTTAGTAGAACAAGTAATAATAATAATAATAATAATAGTAATAATAATAATAATAATAATAATAATAATAATAATAATAATAATAATAATAATAATAATAATAATAATAATAATAATAATAAAGAATTTTAGACATTATAATAATAATAATAATAATAATAATAAAAATAATTATAAGTATAATAATAATGGTTTACAAGTTAATGATCATGTGGCAGGAATTATTTTAAAAAAAAAAACAAACAAACAAAAAAAACTTGTGTTCATAAATCTTTATCCTTGTACGGATTCACCGTTTTTTAAGGTAAAATTTTAAAATAACAATATTTTTGACAATTAATGATGATAATAATAATAGCGAAATTAATGATGATAATAGTAATGAAGGTAACTATAATTATAGTAAAGAGTTTAGAGCAAATTAAAGGAGACTCGAAGAGATTAAGCTAACAATGTCATAATTAAGAATTAAACAATAAAAGTTGACTAAAGTCTAGCAACTTCAATGAGACTTAGAAATCTTATTTAATTATGCTCAAGATATAAAAGGAATTATTCTACTTAAGAGTTTACGAAACATTTGTAACTTAAAAGCTAAGTTTGATTTGTTCAAAGTTGAACAATTTTCATATTGTAAATAGAGCTTAACAAAGTTTAAATCTATATGATTTTAAGGTGTTAGTATTTGCTTCATAAGAAATGAATTTATCAAAATATTTTTTGCTAATAATCATAATAGGATCAGAAAATTGGTGTAAAAAAACTAACATATATTTAATTAAATATTTCAACAAAGTATATATACTAAAACACAACTTTGGTTTATTCCAAGTAAGACAATTGTGTAAACCTTGAATATATCATAAAAATAACTTAAACATTTAACATTCAAGCTTCAGTGGTATTTCTTGTATATATAGAGGCAATGAATCATTTCAAGTTCACTTGGCTGTTGATGTAGAGTATAAAGCAATTTTGCCTATTCCGTAAAGTAAGCAAGGTATTCGATTCTTGATGTATACATAGCAGTTTCACTAAGAGAACTTGGCTTCATTAATCGTCATAGTTAGTAGAAAAAAATGCATTATTCATAGCTAAAAAATCGGCAAAGTTTAACTGATTTCTAGCTTTTTTATATGAGTGTAGTATACATATGACAAAGACGTTGCTCATATTGATTAAAATTCTGCCATTATTTTTATTAATTTTTGTCACATAAGCAACATCATTTGCATTTAAATTATCATCGGCACAATTGTTGGTAATTTGAACCACAGCTTTGACATTGGGAATCAGGTTATCATTCACAAGATACTGAGCAATCTTATGTCCGGAGAGAACAACTTTTCCCATTCTGAACCCTTTCATTGCTGTCGAACTTTGCTTCCTATATAAGGAACATTTAGAATTTTGTCTTTCCCTACTAAAGAATGGCTTAGTTTAATGATTCTCGAGTCCTGATTGATTTGTTCAAACTCCAAAAAAATTTCAATCTTACTGTCAATTGATTTCAGTCAGTCTCATTCATTGAATAGAGAACTGACATTAAAACAGAATTGTTATCAAAATTTGCCAACTTGCACTTTGGTCTATCAGACTTTTTGAAAGGTTATTTATGACCAGACCGAAATTTTTCATTCAACAGATCAATTTAACTAATTTATCCAATTCAGCTTCGCCCTTAATATCAAAATAGCTATCAGCATTTTCGTTGCAAATTTCGTCGTCGCGCATTGCATTAGATATTATTAAATTAAAATTTTTTTTACCACTGAGGAAATCCTTAAGTACTGAAATCACATTATATTTAGTTTACCTTTAAACGGAGAGAGACAAAACACATCCTCACTCAAAAATAATAATAATAATAATAATAATAATAATAATAATAATAATAATAATAATAATAATAATAATAATAATAATAATAATAATAATAATA
Organism: Trachelipus rathkii; assembly: GCA_015478945.1. Classification (NCBI taxonomy): domain Eukaryota; kingdom Metazoa; phylum Arthropoda; class Malacostraca; order Isopoda; family Trachelipodidae; genus Trachelipus; species Trachelipus rathkii. Next base: position 12,305 of record JABUQX010130674.1, read on the forward strand.
ATAATAATAATAATAATAATAATAATAATAATAATAATAATAATAATAATAATAATAATAATAATAATAATAATAATAATAATTATTCAATTATTATTAATTATTATTATTATATTATTATTATTATTATATTTTATTATTAATAATTATTATTATTATATTATTATTATTATTATTATTATTTGGCTACACCATTACTTTATTTTAATAGTGGAAATAATAATAATAATAATAATAATAACAATAATATAATAATAATATATAAATAATAATAATAATAATAATAATAATATAACATAATAATAATAATAATAATAATATAATAATAATAATTAATAATAATAATAAAATATAATAATAATAATAATAAAAATAAAATAATAATAATAATAATAATAATAATATAAATAATAATAATAATAATAATAATAATAATAATAATAATATAATAATAATAATAATAATAATAATAATAATAATAATAATAATATTAAAAATAAAAATAACCAATAATAATAATAATAATAATTAATAATAATAATAATAAAATAATAATAATAATCATATAATAATAATATAATAATATAATATAATAATAATAATAATAATAATAATAATAATAATAATAATAATAATAATAATAATAATAATAATAATAATAATAATAATAATAATAATAATAATAAAAATAAATAAAATAATAATTGTACCATCCATCCTGTTAGGGTATGCCTGTCAGGTGCTACTCCTCCAGAATCTTCTCCATCTTCTTCCTTCCTCTACCGTCTTGCCTCAATGCTGCACAGCCTCCGCCACCGAATCCATCCATCTCTTCCTCGGTCTTCCTGCTGGTCTCCTACCTTCTGGTCTCCAATCCATCATCTCTCTCAATCTCTCCCCTTCTCTCATTCTTTTCACATGTCCAAACCATCTTAACTGGTTTCTCTCCACGCATTCCAAAACAGGTTCCACTCCCAGTTCTCTCCTCACCAGCTCGCTCCTCATTCTGTCTCTCAACGATACTCCTCTAATGAGTCTAAGTACCCTCATTTCCGCAGCTTCTATTCTGCTTTTTTGCATCGTATTCATTGTCCAGCATTCAGATCCATACAACAATATCGGTCTCAGAATTGTTTTATATATTAATATTTTAACCTCTGTTGGTATCCCTCTCTCCTTTAGCAACGGGTATAACATTCCCACATTCTGTGAAAATCTCCCAATTCTCCCTTTCAACTCGTCATCTTGTCTTCCTTGATCATCAAATACCACGCCCAAATACTTAAATCTATTCACTTGCTTAAGCCTTATATCTTCTATGTTCACTACTATCTCTTCCCTCTCTCTTGCAATCACCATTATTTCCGTTTTCTCTCTGTTTATTCTCATGCCCATTGACTTCAGTACCTCATTCCATCTATTCACAGCTTCTTGCAGGTCTTGAGCTCCTGATGTTATCACTGCCGCATCATCCGCATAAACCAAAGTGTGTTCCCTATTCTCCCTTATGCATATCCTTTTAAGGCAGCTGTCCAGGTAAAGTGCAAAGAGCAATGGTGACAGTACACTTCCCTGTCTAACCCCCGTTTTCACTTCAAACCACTTCTCTCTTCCTGTTCCTCTAACCGTATTTATTGGATTTTCATACATACTTTTAATGGCTGCTATCAGACTTTCTGGTATGGCATACATCGGATCTTCTAACACTCTCCACAGTCTCTCCCTATTTATTCTATCGAATGCCTTTTCCAAGTCTATGAATGCAGCATACGCCTTCTCATTCCACTCTATGATTTTCTCTGTCAGCATCTTCATGTAAAATATTAGGTCAGTAGTACTTTTTCCTGGTCTGAAACCGTGCTGCCATTTTCCAATCTTGTCCTCGACCTCCATCCTCAATCTTTTTTCCAAGATCCTCTCATATATTTTACTCACCCCCACCAACAATACTATTCCTCTATAATTTCCGCATATTCTTTTATCTCCCTTCTTATGTATCGGACAGATTACTGCTTTCCTCCATTCTGTTGGTATTTTTCTTTCTTTCCATACTTGGTTTAACAATCTTGTCAACCATTTAGTTATTCCCTCTCCTGTTTTGAATAGTTCATTATTCAGTCCATCGTATCCTGCACTTTTCCCATTTTTTAGTATCTTAACTGCTTCTTTCACTTCCTCTATCTCTATCATTCTAATTTCCTCATGTTCTTGTCTTACTCTCAGGGGTATTTCATTCATTCCCTCCTCCCCTTCCTCTACGTTCAATAATTCCTCGAAATACTCGCTCCATCTTTCCGTTACCTCCTCTTCCTCTAGAAGAGGTTCTCCTTCCTTATTCAGAACCGTATTCATTTCCGGTTCTTTATTTCCCGTGCCCTTCGTATCCTCTTTCAGTTCTCTTCCTATTCCTCTCCAAGTAATGTCCATACTTCTTCTTTTTACATCCTCTGCATGGTTTCTTGCGTTTACATATTCTATCCTGTTCCCTTCCGTTCTTGTCTTCATCCATTTCCTATATTCTTTGTTTTTGAGCTTCACTGCGTTCTTAACATCCTCATTCCACCATGCCGTCTTCTTTTTCCTACCCCCAGCGACTTTTTTCTTTCCTAGTATTTCGCTTGCGATTCGATCTACTCTTGTTTTAAAGGTCTTCCAACTCTCCTCCGCCGTTTCTTGTTCTTCTGTCCCTTCGAATT
>JABUQX010130675.1:10000-13239 GCA_015478945.1 Trachelipus rathkii
AAAAAAAAAAAAAAAAAAAAAACAAAAAAAAAACAATAATGTACGTCAGAATGAGAGAAATAGTAATTACGAGAATTGTATTTCTGTGAGAAAAGGAAAATAAGTCATTCCTTTCTTAGCTAAAATCTATCTCGCCATTCATTGATTAAAAATTTAATGAAGTGGAGAGCCTGGAATGTTACAAATCAGAGGAAAGTATTTTCTTTTCTCTTTCATTAATCAATTAGAAAATAGAAAAAGGCGAATGGAATTTGAAAACGGAAGATAATATTTAGAAAGATTTTGTTTATTATTATTATTATTATTATTATTATTATTATTATTATTATTATTATTATTATTATTATTATTATTATTATTATTATTATTATTATTATTATTATTACCACGATAATTTTATAGTGATATTGTAATTACCACCAATTTTAATACATATATATATATATATACCCTATATATATATATATATATATTATATAATATATATATATATATATAATAAATATATATATATATAATATATATATATATACATATTAATATTATATTACTCTATATATATTTATATATATAATTATATATATAATTATTTATATATATATATATACATATATATATATATATATATATATAAGTATATACTATATATATATATATATATTATATATATATATATATTATAATATATATATATACATCATTATATATAATATACTAATATAATATATATATATATTATATATATATATATAATATAGTATATAGTATTAATATATATATATTTATATAATATATATACTATTTACATGACAATAATAATATATATATTATATACTACATAATATATATATTTTATATATATTATTATATATTTATATAATATATATATATATTATATATATTATATATATATATATATATATATATATATATATATATATATATATATATATAATATACATATATAATTATATATAATATATTTAATTATTTATATATATACGTATATTTGATAGAGTTTAAATAATTTAGTAGATTCAATTATTTTTGATATTATTTTAATAATACATTTGAGACCATTAATGATTTTCTGCTTTTTGTTAATTAATTGAAGATAAAAAAACAGATATTATTTGGATACTTTTTTATAACAAGGGCCTCGAATAAAAGGACAGCTTTGATTCAAATGTGTTTTAATCCACTAAACTTTTATATATAATATAATAATATATATATAATATATATTTATTTTTATATATATATTATATAATTATTATATATATATATATATATATATATATATATATATATATATATATATATAATATTATATATATATATATATTATAAACTGGAAAATTTCGCCGACATAAAAAAAATAACTAGACTAAAAAACAATAATTAATAAATATATTTGGTTCAAAAATCTACTTAATAAAATAAGACTTTAATACATAATAATAATACTAAATATAAATAACAATAGGAACAATAATATACTTGCCAAACCCGTAATGTTGCTCTCAGGAAGACTCGATTGTAACTCAGTTTTTTTTTTAAACACCTAAATAAATCTGAATGGAAAAGTTCGTACTGAACATTGACTAGAATCGCTGAACGGAAGTTGTAGTGCAATCAGGAAGAACTTGAAGTGAGTTCCAGAGGAGCTTATTAAATCGAACTGAAGTTGAAAAAGTAAGCTTCGAAAGAGTTGAACTCGAACTGAAGTTGAGGAGTGAGCTCGAGAGGAGTTGAACTCGAACTGAAGTTGAAGTAAGCTCGAGAGGAGTTGAACTTAAACTGAAGTTGAAAAGAGCTCGGGAGGAGTTGAACTCAAACTGAAGTTGAAGCGAGCTCCGGAGGAGTTGATTGAACTCGAACTGAAGTTGAAGTGAGCTCGAGAGGAGTTAAAATCGAACTGAGTTAAAGTGAGCTTGGAGAGGAGTTGACGAACGAAGCTTGAAGTAGCTCGGGAGGAGTTGAATCGAACTTGAAGTTGAATGAGGTCGAGAGGATTGACACTGAAGCTGAAGTGAGCTGAGTAACAGTTTTGACACTCCGAACTGAAGTTGAAGTGAGCTCGAGACGGAGTTGAACTGAAGCCTGAAGTGAGCTCGGAGTGCGAGTTGAACTCGAACTGAAAGTTGAAGTGCGCTCGAGTGGCGTTAAACTTGAACTGCAGTTGAAATGAGGCTTCGGGTGGAGTTGAACCTCAAACTGAAGTTGAAGTAAGCTCGAGAGGAGTTAAACTCGAACTGAAGTTGAAGTGACTCGAGAGGCAGTTGACTGAAGGCTGAAAGTGAGGCTGGAGTGGAGTTGGAACTCGAAACTAAAGTTGAAGTGAGGCTCGAAGAGGGAGTTGACACTGGAAGCTGAAGTGAAGCCCTCGAGTGGAAGTTGAACTCGAACTGAAGTTGAACGTGAGCCTCGACGTGGAGTTAAAACTTGAAACTGAAAGTTTGAAAATGAGCTCAGGGGTGAGTGACTCAACTGAGTTGAGTAAACTCGGGAGGAGTTGAACTTCGAACTTGAAAGTTGAAGTGAGCTTCGAGATGAGTTTGAACACTGAACTGAAGTTGAAGTGAGTTCGCAGAGGAGTTGTACTCGAACAGAAGTTTTGAAAGCAAATCGGTGAGGACGTTGAACGTCGACTTGAAGTTGAAGTGAGCTCGACGAAGAAGTTGAAATCGAACTGAAGTTGAAGTGAAATCGAGAGGAGCTTGAACTCGACCTGAAGTTGAAGTGAGCTCGGAGAGGAGTTGTACTTCCTTTCCGTTTCCGAACTGAAGTTGAAGTGACTCGAGAGGATTTTAAACTCGAACTGAAGCTCGAAATGAGCTCGGAGAGGAGTTGAATCGAGCTGAAAGAGTTGAGTGATTCGGAGAAGGAGTTTTAACTCTAAACTGATTACTAAAAGATTATAAGATTAAAGATATTTTAAAAAATAAGAACAAGCCTGGATTAAGCCCTTAGCGGAGCTATCTGTTTACGGCAGTCCTCTTCATAATAATACGATTCCAATAATATATGAATACATTTTTAAATATGGTTATGTATATTTTATATATTAAATGCGTTTAGCAGTTTCTATAATTTTAATTTTTAAAATATCCCATCTCTTTCATATATAAATATATTTATAATAATTATATATATATATATATAGTATTATATATATATATATAATATTTAAATTAAAATATATATATATATATATATATTATATATTACTATATAGT
>JABUQX010130676.1:0-17500 GCA_015478945.1 Trachelipus rathkii
GTTGTGCTTCGTTCATTTCAAGTTTGATTGACATTCGTTTCGCATTTATCGTGAAACGCTTTCATATTTTCGTTGTAAATTCTAATATATATATATATATATATATAATATATATATATATATATATATATATATATATATATATATATATATATATATAATATATATATATATATATATATATATATACAAAATCAAAATTCAAAATTACAATTATTTTAAACTCCCATGATAAAGATGCCAAAAAATATTTATTTTATATGCATTTAATCAAATGTAGAAAACATCCTCAACAACCTCATTTTCCAAAGCGGATGCGGATGCGGATGTGCCGTTAGGTGAGGATGCGGATGCGGATGCGGATGTCAATTTAGGTGCGGATGTTCCGCAAATGCGGATGCGGATATCATGCTACGCGGATGCGGATGCGGATGTCATGCCCATCACTAATGCTATATATATATATATATATATATATATATATATATATATATTTATTTATATATATATATATATATATATATATATATATATATATATATATATAACTCATATATATAAATATACTATATATATATATATATATATATATATATATATATATATATATAAGAATATATATTTAAATCAACTATAATTACCGTATATATATATATATATATATATATATATATATATATATATATATATATATATATATATATGTAACACAATAATATATGTTTATCTATCTATAAATATATATGTGTGTGTGTGTGTGTGTGTTGATCACGAAATTTATGCTAGTCTATCTAAGAATAGTTTCCTACCTCTCCATGTATGCTTGAAATATGTGATCGCAGACTGTAGAGGGACTTTCTGAGCCTTGTAACATTTAGACTGCGTTAAACACTTAATACATTTTCGTTTGAGCTTACAAACTCAAAAAGTTCTTGTAGGTAAGGCCAGGGGTTTTGTAATTGATTGACTTCCTACAGTTTCACTTCTAGCATTAGCAGAGCTACTAACAGTTGCGATATCTACTGAAATTTCACCTTCACTTGAAGAAATAGTAGGTATGGGACAGGAAATATTTTTACTTGACATTTTCGTCAAGAAACGATCCATTTTATCAAGAGTGAAAAGTCTTTACGATTGGAAAAAAACACAACCTATTTCAGCAATAGTTGAATTTAGACTAATAACGTTGCGCATACAAAATGAAACGAGACTCGGGTACATATTGTAATAACATGTCTAAACTTGTTACGAGTTTGAAACAATTTCAAACAAGAATATAGAATTAAGTGTTTTATTTTTCTATATTTTTAAAGTTGCGGTTGCGATTGCGGTGTAATTTACTTAATGTTACGGTGCAGCCAATTCACAACTTAATTCAAAATGGTAAACAAATGCCCAACCGCAACCGAGATAATTGCGCTCGCAATTGCGGCCGCAACAAGTTGCGTCGCAAGGTACTTAACACTGTATATATATATATATATATATATATATATACTATATATATATATATATATATATATATATATATATATATATATATATATATATATATCCCTATCTCTCTATATATATATATATATATATATATATATATATATATATATATATTAAAGTTATATTACGATTTTGTTTCTTTTTTTTCCACAGCTCATATTGCTTTTTATAAAGTTTTTGTAATGTTAATGACATTTGTTGAGAAGGGTATACTTCCTTATTATTAAAACGAAAGGATTTGCATCCACAAAACTAAATGTAGGAACTAGTACAAATCAAAGAAGAAAAGGAGGAGCGGACACCCAAATCTATTGAAGATTAATCCTCTGGATTACTAGGTAGGTGGAAGGAAGCAGTGTCATTATAAGATATTTTTTTTAAGGAGGAGGATTGGAAATCACTGTTGATTCTAATTGTTATTTCTCTATTGAAGGAAACCAATTTGAGAACCAATCAGTTTTAGGAACCACGAAAAAGGACGTTTACACGGAGCTAAGTTAATATCGATATTTAAGAAGCCAGGAAGACTGGTTCAGCATCTCATTAAAAACTACAATAAAACAATATAGAAGACAAATAAAGAAAATACAGAAACCAAAGGAGAGAATGTCGCTGCCTTTGAAGGTGAGCTCTCGTTTTTAGTTATTATAAGTCATACACTAGTAGGCAGAACATACACTAGTAAACCGGAGTTAAAAGAAAGAAAACCTCTAAAGGGGAAGGTCCAATTTTTTGCTTAGGCTGAGCCCAATTTCCCCCCTATCTAAAAATAGACATAAATTCTTAATTTTCAGCCGATTTTGACCAAGTAAAACCAAACCGCAGCTTTTTCTGAAGTCTAAAACGTTATTTTCGAGTGTTTTTCTGTCTGTAGTCTTTGTTTTGGTATTTTTAATTTTTGAAAACCAATATTTTTAACATTTGTCCTACCTCCTCCTACAATTTTTTGCGAAATGACTTCAGACTTTAACTATACAAAGATTAGACTATTTTCTAAATTCTTTAAGAAATGAATTTTGATATTTGACCCCATATTTGAGACATGGTCGATTTCAAAACCTACTTTTTTGGGGTTTTCAAATTGAAAAATCTATTATATATTTTCTCTGTTTATCCGATATGCATAAAATTTTCAGGACATTTGTAGTCGGGGAAGATACATATTTTTTATTTAGATAAGTTTTTGTATATTTAGCAATTTTTAAAAAAAATTTTTGAACAAATTTTCAAAAAAAAAATTTGGGGGAAATTTTAAAAAAAATTATTTTTAGAGTATACAAAAAAAAATATCTAAGTAAAAAAAGATATATCTCGCCCGACTTTATAATTCCTAAAAGCTTGATGTTGATATGATGAGTAAAGAAAAAACACTTCATAAAATTTTTTTCGAAAAAGTGAAATATTGAGATTTATTTCTCTACACACCCTATCAACATAAAATTTTCAGTCTGGCGAAATACATCTTTTAGATAATTTTTTTGTATACTCCAAAAATATTTTTGAAAAATTTCTAACAATTTTTTTTTGTTGAAAATTTGTTCCAAGAAAATTTTAAAAACTACAAAATATACAAAAAACTTATCTAAATAAAAAATATGCATTTCTCCCAACAACAAATGTAGATTGGATAAACAGAAAAAATATCGCGATTTTTCAATTTGAAAACCCGCAAAAAGTAGGTTTTGGAAATCGACCATTGCTCAGATATGGGGTAATATATCAAAAGTACGTTCCTATATAATTTAAATAATAGTCCAATCTTTGTATATTTCAAGTTTTAAGTCATTTTAAAAAAAAATTCTAGGACGAGATAGAACAAATGTCAAAAGCATAAGTTTTCAAAAAATGAAAATACGAGAACAATGACTACAGACACAGAAAAACACTCGTAAACGACGTTTCAGACGTCAGAAAAAGCTGCGGTTTGCTGTTTACTTGGTCAAAATCTGCTGAAAATTAAGAATTTTATGTCTATATTTTAATGGGGGGGGGGGAATTGGGCTTAGCCCGGAGAAAAAATTGAACCAGTCCTTTTAATTAAGGGTTAACAATAAAATTTATTTGTAAAATAACAATATTTCTATTTGGTTGTAGGTGTACTTAGTGAAAGGGAAGCTTATTTACACACAAAAGAAAAACTGCTCAAATAGACAAATTTAGGGTCCTCAAAACCGGTGTCAAAATTGAGCATGCAAAGTCGTCAAATGACAAGTTTTCAAATGTCAAAAAGAGAAAAAATAATTCTCAACTGAGTACTTTTTCTGTGAGTAGCTAATTGTCAATCTATTTAAATAGTTTTGTATGCTCAATTTTGACACAGGTTCTTTAATTGCATTTCTTTATATATATATATATATATTTTACTTCCTAAAAAAACATATATATTTTATTTACTTTATATATATATATATATATATATATATATATATATATATATATATATATATATATATATATATATATATATATATATATATATATATATATATATATATATATATATATATATATATATATATATATATATATACTATATATATATATTTATAAACGGCCTTGGTATTACACACCATTGCCACTAACCAGTGTCAATTTGTTAGCTTAAATCACAGAATCAATAAAAATAACTTTAATGTAAGCGAAGTTGAAAATAAATATTGATAAGATATAATATAAAATTTTTTTACTTCTTATTTTCTTTCCTCATAATTAATTAAAAATTATTGGAAAATATTAAAAATAAAAATAAAATAAAATGCTTTTGGGTAACTATTTTAAACACTGTAAGACTTTGACACAAACAATTTCATAGCATTGCTTTTCGATGTAGTATATCATATGCAATGTAAAGTATATTATATAAAACTTTGTTTAAAATTAAATCATTCGACCATAGCAATATTTTCCACGCGATAGGAAGTATAGTTCCTTTAATTTCTGTTATTTATTAATATTAAATTCTGAAGTTTCGTTAAAGATTAAAATTTAAAATTATAATTAACTTAATTTACAAAGGTTTTAAATAATATCAGATCAAACTAAATTAAATTTGTGAAATAATAATTCATGAGATTAGGCCAATGAGTGATAAAAATATGGTTTTTGATATAAAAAATTTCTGTATATATATATATATATATATATATATATATATATATATATATATATATATATATATATATATATATATATATATATATATATATATATATATATATATATATATATATATATATATATATATATATATATATATATATATATATATTGAAGCATGGGGGCAGTTTCATACTTCTATTTTGACATTTCGAAAGTTATAGCCCAAATGTAGCCAATTATCTCTTCAGCGACAACTGAGAACCTATAAACTGTTCAATTTGAGTATATTTTGACCAGTTCTTCTTTTGTGTGTATTCAGTTATAACCATTCATTAAAATGTAGGAATTAGAGTTAGACTAGTGGGAAATTTGTTAAGGGCCAAATATATATATTAATATATCAATCCATTTTATTAAAATGTACCTTTCTATAAAGAGTTTTCTTTGTTAATTCTGATGTTATGATTGAAAGATTATAATTAATTTTTTACCTACATTTCTTTGTGCCTTGCTTTCTAGCACCTATTATGTATTCGGTGGCTTTATCTGCACGCAATGTTTCATGCCTAGCAACTTAAAAGGGGGTCACTGGTGAATAGTTCTTTTGGTTATAGCTCGCTGATATTTTCTTGAACAAGATCGATTTTTCTGGAAATTTTCTGGGTTTGAGTGATTAATATCTTATTTTCGTTTGCCCAGTGACGGTTGCAATGGTCTGAAGGGGACATTTAGCAAGCAATCAGTTTCCGGAGATCTTCTCTCCACCACTCTCGCAAAATTCGCTATCCGAGAACGTTGTTTTCTTGTTGAAAGAGATCTATTATAAGCAACTCTCGGAGGAAGCTGAGAATCTATCAATAATAATTACAGTAAGTGGATCTATCTGTTTCTATCGTAGTGAAAGTCAACTACATAATTTGGTAGCAGTGCGTAGTTATCCATTTACGGATTCTACCTCTGTTGCTGGGTGTTCTGTCACTCATATACCAAATTTTTGATGGGATAATATTTCTCCACCCATTCAGTATCACTCAAACTTCTTAAGTTCTTCGGCGATCTCAGAAATCAACCGCACAATGCCTAACGACATGAATGCAGCTGAATAATAACCTAAAAGCAAATAACGAGAAGGAATCTGCAAACCTTGAGATTTCGGAGGAACCGTTAGATCCAATTAATCAAAATGCAAAAGAAACATGAATGCAGTAGTAAGGAGTGGATATCGTCCTATGAGATATCGGTAAAAATATCGCTTATTTTGTGTATCAATACTGTATCGATTATTTGGCACAATGTTTCCTGAAGCTGATTTTGGCATCCCTTCGAAGAGGGTGCGCTCAGACGGTTGGCACAACCGTCGTATGTGTCCCCCTTAGTTTTTGGCCCCCCTTGGGGGTTTGGCCCCCCTTTCGATGCTTGGCATCGATATTTGTTCCGATTATTTTGGTATCGATACGCTATTTGTTCCGATTATTTTGCATTCCATAAAGGTAGGTGAAGGATTAAGTGGGATTACTCGAGCTCATGTAGCTACCTGTCCTAGCTTGAGTTCATTTTATTACCTTCCACACACACTCACACACACATACACACACATACACACACGCACATACACACACACCCAGGTCCGATTATTTCCTTCGATATTTTAATGATGGCCCTATGATCACTTACACACGACATACATAGACCATACACACATACCTAGACCACATATCACCACCCTATACACACATACACAAACACACACACACCCTCACACACACACATCCTCCTACCCGTTCCATCTCAGATTTGATGGACAACTTTGCAGGTGGATTTAAGATTTGATGACAACTTTTGCTGGTAGTTTAAGATTTGAATGGTCAGATTTGTTGAGTTTTTGATGGCCTCAGATTTGAAATGGTTCATAGCATTTTGATGGTTCCCAATATATATATATATATTTTTTTTCTATATACAATACATGTTCTAAATTAGATATTATAATATAATATATATTTTATAATATATATATTTATTTATATAATATATAATAATATATATATAATATATTATTTATTTATTTTATTATTGTACATAACACTTTATTGTCCCCGCTTGAGCGGGGTAGTGGTGCGTACAGCCTCCCTCATTCACACCCCCCCTCATCTCTGCGCTCACCCAACCTTCCTCAATCTCCTCCCCTATTCCCTCGCCAACTCCTACCCTTTCCTTACCACCACCTCATCCTCCCATCCTCCATCGAGTCTCCTTTATTTCCTCCATCCACTCCTTCTTTGGTCTCCCCCTTGCTCCTTACCTATCCCCTCCGCCTCACCAATATCTTCTAACCACTCTCTGCATCCTCCATTTCTCACTAAGATGCCCATTACCATCTAACATTCCCTTCTCTCTCCGCTCTTTTCCCACCTTTCACAGACCTTCCCTCCAATCATCACTCTCCTATTCACCACCCTAATTTCCTAATTTCCTCTCCTTCTGCTTAACTTTCTCTACATTAACCGCTCCTCCAACCCTATTCATCTCAATTACTGCCAATTCTTAATCACGTCTTTTTCCTGTATCTCGTATTGAGCATGAACGAGCCCCCAGGTTTCACACCCCATATCACACCGCTGGTAAACAAGATTTTTTCGAACATACTCATCTTAAACTTCTGTGATTATGATCCCCTCTCTTTCTCTCATATTTCTCTCAGACCGACTTCAAATAGCCTGCATTTTCCTCTCAAATTCTATGTTTCTATCTCCCTCTCTTCAAATTCCGTCTCCCCCTTAACCCAATTCTCTCATTCCTCTAAATTAATCTATAAAATATCATTATCTATCTTCCAATTCTACCTTTGTTGGTTTATAGCCTTGACCCCCTTCTAACCTCCAACCCTCCCCCTCTTTACTACTTTTCCCTCCTCATGCAAAACATCGTAAACATCTTGTATATCTTACCTGGACTTTATTTTGAGAGACCCCTCTTATTTCGCTACTCACACATCTCTCTCAAACTCCCTCACCTAAATACTTTCAGCGTTTCCGCGTATTCTTCGCCACTAGGTGCTCAGTATCACACCCTGTCAAATCTAGTCCATCATGTTCACTTCCCCTTCTATCATTCCCATTGGCATCATTCACACCCCCTCCCCCTACCCACTACTATCCATTTTCTCTTGCACTCACACTCTTCCTAAAGCAAATTGATAGCCATGGCGACATTACACACCCCTGCTCAATCCCTACACTCGTTCGCCAGAACACTCACTCTCCCTCCTAACACTCTCCACCACATTCTACTATTCTTAATAAAAGCCCTATATACCGTTTCCCTAATACCCCCCACCCCGCATTTTTCCTCCAACACCTCCACAGTTCACCCCTATTCACTCTATCATATGCTTTTCTCTAAATCTAAAAAACAATTCCATACACTTTCCTTTCCTCTCAATTACTTTTCTTCTAACAAGCATCTTTTAGTGTGAAACTTGGTCCACACACTCACTCTTCCACTCTCTTTAAATCCTCGGTGGTTCTTTCCCCCTTCCCCTCCGTTAAACCTCTTACTCTCTCAATCAATATTCTATTCTTCCGTACACTTTTCCTACCACACTTAAAAGACATATACCTCTATAATTTCCACATTCCATCCTATCCCCTTTTCCCCTTAATAACAGGGGCTACCATAAACTCCATCCTCATTCTCCAATCCTGTGGTACCTGTCACCACCCTCCGAGAGATATGTTTTTATATAACCGTATGCAACCATTCCTCCACCTCCTATATATTAAGCCTCCCTTTCTGCAACATTTCCATTCTCACACCACCAATTGGAGAATATATTATTATATATATATATATATATAGTATATAGTATATTATACTATATATATATTAATAGATATATATATATAATATATATATGTATATATATATATATAGTATTTTAGTATTATTAATATATACAATATATTACTAGGGAGAGGTATATATATATATATATATTAGTATTATATATATACTATTATATATATATATATATAATATATATATTATATTATATATATATATATTATACTTACTATAATATAGTATGCATCATTGTATCAACCATTGCATTTACCGTATAAGGAGTGTCTAGGAGTGTCAAGATGAGTGCCAATGAGTGCCAAATAGTGCTAATAGTGCCATATTGAGGTGCCTATATAGGTGCATACGTTTTTTTCTCTAGTCTTTCACCCTCTGTCCCAACATCATAGAATAGCCCAAATATTTGGTGTCTACCCTTATGTTTAGGGTATAAGGAATCGATTGGTGTATATTATAAGTTGCTAGGATGCTTCCTACTGTGAGTTAGAGTTTTCTAGCCTTTTCTAGCCTACCCTGTCCTACATCATAGAACAGCCCTAATATTGGTGTCTACCCCAAGTTTATAAGGTATGAGGAATCGATTGGTGTGTATTATAAGTTGCTAGGATGCTTCCTTTCTAAGCACTTCTAGCAACGACATATAATATTATTATATATATATTATAATTATAATATTATATATATATATATATATAGTTATCTATAATATATATATATATATATATATATAATATATATATATATATATATATATTATATAAATCTATAAGAGTTACGTGTAGGGTGTCGCCGAATTGGAGTACACTGCTTCCTGCGCTACCAATGCCCGGGCATGCCTGCATCAAAGCCAGACAGGCACGACAGACCCGCAGGGGCCACCCCGCCGTGTGCCGCCGCGGCAGGCACCAGGTGTACCGCCCATTCTTCTCACTCGCGAAACCGCCGCGGCGCTTGCTCAGGCGCAGTATTATACTGCGAAATCGCCGCGTGCGCCCGTAGGCGCAATATTACCGCGTATTGCGCGAACGATAAATATTTCATAGTTGTGATCATTCATGTAACCTTTTTAAGAAAGTGAACACACTCATTTTAACTGTATTTTCTTTTAATATATTATCCGTTTTCTAATACTATGAGGCATCAGCCATTAATTAATATTTTCATACTTAAACATTTTTATTAAAAACATATACTTTAACAATACCTTAAAAGCAGTAAACAGTAAATCAATAGCGCAATTGCCTAGCAATAGAGGGATTAGTAGGTCTATTTGTTTTAACTGCTTTTACTGCTTTATGTCACTTAAACTTCATATATTTTTTAACATTATGTTTTTTTTTTATATTTTTTTATTTATGTTTTTTATTACTTTTTTTATTTTAAATAATTTTTTAAAAATTGTAATGTAAGAAGAAAACACAGAGTTTCGGTAATATAAACATTTTATTTTACTTAATTGTACGAAAATTTATTAAAAACATTAACTTTTACAGACCTTAAAACAGTAAAACAAGTAAATCAATAGCGGCTGTCATTGCACTAGCATCAGAGGAATTTAATAGGTCTTGTTATATTTTAGTTTACCAAAAACTGTATTTCAATTGCAACTTATCGTACACTATATCATATTTATTATTATATAATTTTACGTATAATTTATCAAAACATTTTATGTTTATATTATATATTATATATTATATTATATATATATATATATATATAGTAGATATATATATATATATTCTATTATATATATATATTTATATATATATATATATTATTATATTTTATATGTATATATATATATATTAATATATATAATATATATATTACTTATATAATATATATAATTATATATATTATATATATTATATATTATATTATGTATTATATAGATTATATATATAGTTATATATATTATTTTTCTTTTTATTATATATTAGCCCAGCATTGATAATATTATTTATTGTATTTTTAAACATTTAGGTGTTTTTAAACTTCATTCATACACCACTCAATACACACACACCCACATACAACACACACTACGGACAAACTCAGATCCATTAAAATATACCCCCCTGTTTAACATATTAAATCCTCCATACACACACATTACACGTCACACAACCTCAGGTTCATTATAAATATTCAAATCATCCATACATCACACATATCACACAGCCGCACGATACGCAAAACCCAACACCAGTTTCATTAAAATATACACTTGAATTAAAACATTTATAACAAAATCATCCATAACACACACTATGCTAATCATTTAATAAACATATACACTGTTATATCAAATATATTCAAATACAGTTTCTTTTGTAATGAATCATATAAATTTATTAAAAACATTTTTAATGTTTTTAAATTAAGCACCTATACATTTATTTACTCTATTCAATTATTAAACTAAAATTATTTCAAAGTTTCTTAAACTTCTATAATAAAATCCTTATCTTTGAACAAAAGAATATTATTATTATTATAACTGTTTAATACTTTTTGTTTATTAATTTTATAACTATCAAGTTTATAATAATAATTTTTATCTCAAATTTTATGAAATTTTTATTAAAAACATATAATTTACATACTTACGTACCTAAAAGCAATAAATCAGTATAAATCAGTAAGCAAGACTCTCTAGCCACCCCTCTATACCAAGCTATGTCACGGTTTGTTCTATTGACTTTACTGCTTTACATCATCTTTAGCTATGTAATAAGTATAACATAGCAAAATAAAGTTCTCTGTTAACATAACATGTATTTTATTAAAATTACATTCTAGGTTTTTTAATTTAATAAAAATAACAATTTTCAGCTTAAAATTTAATATTCATGCAATGTATAACTAAAAATATTTCATAGTTTTCTATTAAATAATATTTCGATTTGCTCAATTATTGAATTTTTATATTATTATTATTATTATTATTATTATTATTAAATTATTATTTATTAATTATTAATTATATTTATTATATAATTATTATTATTATTATTATTATTAATTATTATTATTATAATTATCATTATTATTATTATTAATTAATTATTATTATTATTATTATTATTATTATTATTATTATATTATTATTAATTATTATTATTATTTTATTATTATTATTATATTATTATCTATTATTATTATAATTAATTATTATTTATTATTATTATTATTATTATTAATTATTATTATTATTATTTATTAATTATTATTAAATTATTATCTTATGCATTATTATTATTATTATTATTATTATTATTATTATTATTATTATTATATTATTATTATTATTATTTATTATTATTATTATTTTGGTATTTTATTAATTAATTATTTTTATTATTAAATTATTATTATATTATTATTATTATTATTATTATTATTATTATTATTATTATTATTATTATTATTATTATTTTATTATTATTATTATTATTATTATTTATTATTATTATTATTATTATTATTATTATTATTATTTTATTATTATATTATTTACTATTATTTATTAAATTATTATTATTATTATTATTTATTATTATTATTAATTTTATTATATTATTATTATTATTATTTTTTATTATTATTATTATTATTATTATTAATTATTATTATCTATTATTATTATTATTAATTAATTATTATTATTATTATTATTATTATTATTCTCTATGTTACTTGACAATCCAACACGAAAAAAACACAACAACGCGCACTCCTTACAGATACGAAACACTGATCTCTTTCTGTAAAATGTGCTGAAATAACTACTTTAGGCTTAAATTTAGGATATGGCTTTTTATACCACGTACTGCTTTAAGCCTAATACCAGGTCAAAAGGTAATTCCTGCATAGACAAGAATCGAGAATCATTGTTATTATTATTATTTTTATAAATATATTTCAAACTGAAACATGCTGGAACGGTAAGACCCTTTAAGCAGGTAAGAAGGAAATGCTTTCCTTTCTTGTGAGTGGCCGGAGTAAACCTTATCTCTATATGACCTCGTATGTGATTGTTCGAGAATTATTTTATCGCTTTTTGGCTTTTAGGTATGTAAAAACATGTTTTTTCGTTTCCTGAGCCTAATCATCGTTTATTTAAACTATATGTTTAGTTAAGCTTCATAGAACTTTTATAATTTATATACATTCAACTCTTAACATACTTGTAAATCTTTATTTAGGAAAGTAAAAATAAGGATAATAAAAACTTTACTATATAATTAGAAATTTAATAATCATTAACTTACAAATGTTTAACATTAAATATATCTACAAGAGTATTAAATATATTTACAATGATGTTTTATATATATATATATAGTATATATATTATATATATAAAATATATAAAATATATATATATATTATAATATATATATATATATATATATATATATAATATATATATATATATATATATATATATATATATATATATATATATATATATATATATAAGGATTTTAAAATATACAACCATTTTTGAATATATGTTATAAATCCCATAACTACAACTTTTTAAAATATATTACGGATCCAAGAGATGCTAACACCTTACACATTATTCCCACATACTTTAAGCTCATGACGTCATAATACTTTTATATTTTATATACATTTAACTCTTAACATACTTTTAGATCATTATATAGGAAAGTAAAATTTAAGGATAGTAAAAACTTTACTACATTTTAGAAAATAAATAATCACGGGCTTGCATTTTTCATATGATCTTTATGACTATTTCAGATTAAAACTCTCTAAATCTTTACAAATATGCCAATCATTTATATCATTATCGAATATATAGTTTCGTGTCTCATTAATACCTTCAGATAGCACATATGTAAAAAGTTTCCTCTCAGATATCATAGTATATTTACACTCTGGATCACCTGCGTAAATACTTTCTTGCCATTGTTTTCTAAGTAGATAGATGAATTTCTGTACATCTATAGAACTTAGGAAGCGATCGATGTTGAGCAGAGGATCATCAATCAGTACTTTCCCAAGGGATGCGTAGTATTCCTGTATAACATTAATGGATATCACGTCACGTATTAGAATAGCAACAGATGTCTCTTCATCTCATTACACCGACCTAGGGACCTCTGAATATATTTCAGCTGTGTTTAGACCGCTGAAATATAGAATCCATATGATGTGCGTTCCATAATACACCTGCTTCATTATTTCTCCTCTGAATAATCTAACTCCAAACTGATTAATGTTTTTGATGTTTTAGAAAATGCTAGGTAAGTTGCGCTTGCGTTGGTTTTCTTCGCTCTGGCTATACTGTTTTTGGACCAGTTTTTAAAGCAGAGCTCGCTTAAAGTAATTCTGTAAGCCACTTTACCAATGTGTTACATATACAAAGTAAGTTTATCTGTACTTCAATGAAAATACGCCTGGTACTATAACATGGTGAATGGTTAGCACACGTGAAAAATTCAAATCCATTGGGTTTTCTTTTATATAAGAATGAAACCCTGCTCCCTGGGATCTTGATTTCCCACTGTATAATGTCTTGTATAGAGGTATACCTGTTAAGGCTAATCATGATATACACTTAGTGAAAATAGAACACTTTTAATACAAATCAGAAAACTTGTGCTCCGCTTAACAGCCAAAACGACTATGATTTTAAAATGAGTTTGGACCTAAAAGATAATATAACATTCCTATTCAAATATAAGTTTAAAGAACTAAGTTAATTTTCATCCAATCACAGGTAAGGCTCAGGATATGAAAAAACATGTTTTTACATACCTAAAAGCCAAAAAGCGATAAAATAATTCTCGACCAATCACATACGAGGTCATATAGAGATAAGGTTTCTCCGTCCACTCACAAGAAAGAAAAGCATTTCCTTCTTACCTGCTTAAAGGGTCTTACCGTTCCAGCATGTTTCAGTTTGAAATATATTTATAAAAATAATAATAATAACAATGATTCTCGATTCTTGTCTATGCAGGAATTACCTTTTGACCTGGTATTAGGCTTAAAGCAGTACGTGGTATAAAAAGCCATATCCTAAATTTAGGCCTAAAGTAGTTATTTCAACACATTTTACAGAAAGAGATCAGTTTCGTATCTGTAAGGAGTGCGCGTTGTTGTGTGTTTTTCGTGTTGGATTGTCAATGTACATAGATAATATAATAATAATAATAATAATAATAATAATAATAATAATAATAATAATAATAATAATAATAATAATAATAATAAATAATAATAATAATAATAATAATAATAATAATAATAATAATAATAATAATAATAATTGATAATAAATAATAATAATAATAATAATAATAATAATAATAATAATAATAATAATAATAATAATAATAATAATAATAATAATAATAATAATAATAATAATAATATAATAATAATAATAATAATAAAGCAAATCCAAGTTATTTAAAAAACTTTGAAATATTTTTAGTTATCATTGAATGAATAATATAAATGTAAGTGAATAATTGTTATTTTTAAATAAAAACCTAGAATGATTTTAATAAAATACATGTTATGCTAACAGAGAAGAACTTATTTTGCTATGTTTATACTTATTACATGGCTAAAGATGATGTAAAGCAGTAAGTCAATAGAACAAACCGTGACATAGCTTGGTATAGAGGGTTGCTAGGGTCTTGCGTTACTGATTTACTGATTTATTGCTTTAGGGTACGTAAAATATATGTTTTTAATAAAATTTCATAAAAATTTATAGTTAAAATTATTTTAAAACTTGATATTTAATAAAAATTTATAAACAAAAAGTCATACTCGTTATATTTAAATTCTTTGTTCAAAGATAATGATTTATTATAGAAGTTTTAAGAAACTTTGAAATAATTTTAGTTATAATTGAATGAGTAATATAAATGTACGTGTTTAATTAAAACATAAAATGTTTTTAATAAATTATATGTTCATACAAAAGAACTTATTTGATATGTTTAAACAGTGTATATTTTAATGAACATGGTGTGTGTGTGTTATGGATGATTTGATATGTTTAATCAGTGTATATTTTAATGAACCTGGTGTGGGTGTGTGTATGTGGCGTGTGTGTAGGTGTGTGTATGGATGAATTTGATATTTTAATGAACCTGGTGGTGGTTGTGTGTGTGTGTGTGTGTGTGTGAATGGATGATTTGATATGTTTAAACAGTGTATATTTTAATGAACCTGGTGTGTGCGTGTGTGTGTGTATGTGCGTGTGTGTGTATGTATTTGTGTGTGTGTATGGATGAAGTAAAACACCTAAATGTTTAAAATAAATAAATATTATTAGTCATGAAGTATAATATATATATATATATATATATAAAAAATTTGCTTATATATTATATATAATATATAATATATAATATATTATTATATATATATATATAATATATATAGTATATATATATCGTGGCGTACCTTGAAGGTTATAATTGGGTAGGCAGCTATATATATATATATATATATATATATATATATATATATATATATGTATTGTATTTGTATATTAATATATATATATATATAATATATATATATATATATATATATATATATATATATATATATATTATAGTATATATATATATTATTTATATTTATATATATATATATATATATATATATATATAATATATATATATATATATTAGAAATTTTGATAGATGTATAATATAGGTAATATTATATATATATATATATATACAGAACACTATTGCCTTTGGATGTTATTTGGAAATTAAGAAATATAGGCCTTCCAGATTTTTTAAAATTAAGTTGTTCCTTAGATAAGCTTTTAAAGCTATTTTTCAATATAAAATCTACACTTACTTCCATTATGCACTATTTTAATTATATAAAGGTAAATATCACTTAAGTAATATAACCAAACACTTTACAAAATGCAAGGATTTCAAAGTAAAAACTGCTGTTGCCATGATTTTGACCAAAAAAAAAAATAATATATATATATATTATATATATATATATATATATATATATATATATATATAATATATATATAATATATTATTATATATATATATATATATATATATATATATATTAATATATATATATTATTTATATATATATATAATATATATTTTATATATATATATATATATATATATATAGTATATGATAAATTATATAGTATATATATATAGCTGTATATATATTAATTTAATCAGAGATAAGAGAGAGGGAGAGAGAGAGAGAGAGAGAGAAATAAAAAAGAAAAAGGATCAAATTATTTCCATACGATGTTCACTGGGTGATCGTAAAGTTTCGTACTCGGAATTTTGGTGATTTTTTTCGCTCGTACAGCAAGCTTGGATTTTTCCTTATATTTATATGAAATATGAGATCTACCCGTACGCCCATTAAGCTCTGGAAATTTACTCTAGGAACAGAATAGGAAGAAAATTTCCAAATGATTTTTAATTTATAATTGTAATTACTAAAGTAGTTGATTTTCTTAAAATTTATTTTATAAATGTATTTCATGAGTCACTTTCAATTCAAATTGAAATAATTATTTTCACCTTACCATTTTAATTATTTTTATTAAAAAGACTCAAAATATTGGGTAGGAGCCACCTACCTGCCTACCCTATGTAAACGCCCCTGATATATATATATATATATATTTGATATATATATATATATATATATATAATATATATGTATATATATAGCTATTATTATAATTATTTATATACTTTATATACTTATTTATTACTCTTATCTAACTGAAGTATGATTACTTAAATATTTATTTATATTAATGATGTCTAATGAAATAAATTTCGGGAGGTTACATGTGCATACTACCTGCCCCCTACGCTGGATACGCCTAAAGAGGGCTGTATATATATATATACATTTTGCTTATGTGGCGTATCCAGGGGGGGGCAGGGGGGCCATGGCCCCCGAAATTTCTAGACACTAAAAAAATTTAAGTATCAATATCTGTTTAATAATATAATTGTGA
>JABUQX010130676.1:25000-31638 GCA_015478945.1 Trachelipus rathkii
AAATTCTAGAGGGATGTAAAATACAGAGAAATGTTGGTATTCTGTTGTCGTTCGAAAATCTGATATGGTATGGTATAAATAGAGAAACTCTGAAATAATCCTCCACAGAACTACATGAAAAGTTAGGTCTTTGCATTTGTTTGGACACTATACGTGGCATTGAGAATTCTAAAAAAAAAAAAAATTCTGGAAGTTCCCTAACACTGATAAAAAGTTCCTTGAAAACAGACGCGACATGTTTTTCGTCTCAATTGTTTTTTAATATTTCCAACACCTTTTCAACGTGACTGTGAACCTCTTCCAGATTGATAGTTTTAGTTTGAAGAATGTTCGTGACAGTCTCAAAGTAAGAGGAATACTTGACCATGATAACTAAGCAAATAATGAATTTAGGAGTTCCTTTTGCTGACGAAAGTTGAAATGCTGCTGTTCCTGTGGCCTTAGTTACTTCTGAATCTGATGACAAAGTTTCCAAAAATGATTTAATGTGAATGAAATTTTCAAAACAAATTTTGATGGACTTGTGGTTTGAGGACCATTTTGTTTCGCATAGCATTGGTATATTCATTATCAGTTTCCTAGGCAATGGACTTTCGCGAAAAAATCTTATAACTTCTTTCACTGTGCCCACAGTATTTCGAAATTCGGGAACAAGATTCAAGTCATTAACAACTAAATTTAAGCGATGAGAAGCACAGTGGAAAAATTTGGCCTTGGGATATTGATTTCTTATTATTTTCTGTACTCCAATCTATTTTCCAGCCATGGTTGAGCATACATCAAATCCAAGTCCAACTACTTTATTCGTATTTAAATTGTAAGCTTCTCTGGTAGTCAATAAAGTGACTTCTGATATATCTTCAGCTTTTAATTTTTTATCTATCTTTCACTTCATCTACAATGTTTTAACAAATTAGGTTCCCGCATATGGATATGAGCTCATTCTGGACCATATGCGATGTGTATTTTTGATTACCTCCACTTGATTGTAAATGCTCAGTAAGCACAGCATCACCAACTTCAACTCTGAATTTTAACAAATCTGAAAAATTACCCGTATCTGCAGTACTGCCTCGAACAGCTAGATCATGGGTTCCCAAGAAGATCAAAGTTGAAATTATTGGCAACAACTATTTTTTTCGATAATTAAATGTTCAACATTATTTAATTGTTCAAATACATTAACACGTTTATTTAAAATTATTTGTTCAAAATTTCTCCCTGCTACAGCAGCATCTATGCCACTGAGAATTAACATGGTTCCTTGCATGTGAGTGAAAGTCTTTATATTTTAAGATTGGTCTGACAATAAATGAACCCAAAAACCCTCTTTTGACGCAAGGCCTAAACAACACGCATAATTTACAGAAGGGTCCTTTTAATTTTTCTGAATATACTAACAACGAATTGTATCGATTTAGCCAATCGTAAAGGAAAGCCCTTTGGCTCCTGTGATATCTTGCTTAAAGTTGCAGGAGTGCCCAATCGGTTTTGCATGGTTGTTAATAAATCCAAAATTTTAGATTGTCAGTAATTCTATTTTGAGTAATGTAATTTCCAATGTCCAAACTACGATTTTCAACAGTTGGTTCTACGGCAGATGCGGAAGCTTCATTCGAATGATTAATACAGGTGCCGACAATACTCGGGACGGCATTAGCACTGCCATTTGCTTTAACACTAGAATATGAACCATCATTCAATGTGTCAGTGGTTTGTTTGTTCAGTCAAAGAGTAATTATAATTATCACTAAAGCGAGGCCTCTTAATTACAAATTTATCCATTGTGATAATTTAAAATAATTTATTTTCCTTTTTAAATTTGCTATCAATCTTATAATATATATATATATATATATATATATATATATATATATATATATATATATATATATATATATATATATATATATATATATATATATATATATATATATATATATTAGTAGAATGGGGGCAAAAAATTGCTAGACTTTTAAAAGAAGTTTATTTAAGGCGAAAGTTAGATAAATAGGTATTAAATGTAGAAATCTTGGTAGCAAGTAATAAAAATTTCATAATTTTTACTCCCAAAATTATAATAATTGAAATAAAACTAATAAAAAATAAAAAAACTTAGAAAAAAGAATCAAATTTCAATAATAATAATAATAATAATTAGGACACTTTTCAAAGTACTTTCCCATTAAATATATATATATATTTATTTCAGTTTCCTAAGGGCAGCATCCAATATTTGGGATTTTGGGACCCCATTTTAGCCCCACCTAAAAAGGGACATAAAATTCTTAATTTTCAGACAATTTTGATGGGGTTAATAGCAAACCGCAGCTTTTTTTGACCTCTAGAACGTCATTTTCAGGTGTTTTTCTGTGTCTGTGAAAGTCATGTTTCGGCTTTTTCATTTTTTCAGAACCTAATTTTTGAAATTTTCGTATCAACTTCTACAATTTTTCAGAAATGACTTCAAACTTAGAATATGCATAGATGGGTCCACACAAATAGCACATATTAGTTTTGATTTATGGAAAATTGTGCTCAACAATGTCAAAATTCAAAACCCCCTACTTTTTTTATGTTATTTGCTGAGCACAATTTTCCAAATTCAAAAAACTAACATTTGCAAATTTTGTGCGTAATAGACCATCTATGTATATTTCAGAGTTTGAAGCCATTTCGAAAACAATTGTAGAAGTTGATACGAAAAATGTCAAAAAAGTGGGATTCTGAAATGAAAACGCCAGGCTGTGACTACAGACCCAGAAAAACACCTGAAAATGACGTTCTAGAGGTCCAAAAAAAAGCTGCGGTTTGCTTTCTTCCCCATCAAAATTGTCTGGAAATTAAGAATTTTGTCCATTTTAGAGTGGGGGGGGCTAAAATGGGGTCCCAAATTCCCAATATTGGATCCTCCCATTAAAAAACAAAGAGAATTATAAATTGTTGCCCTAAAAAGAGCTCTCTGTTAATGGCAAAAGTTTATCAGTTGTCCTATAGTTCATAAGTCTGAAATATATTTTAACTGAAGTTACAGTCTCGAGTTGGGGAGGGCAGAGAAAGGAGGCTAGAGAGGTAGGGCTGTAGGATATTGTGCAAGTTTGCAAATTTGCAAGACTAAAAAGTTATGATATATATATATATATATATATATATATATATATATATATATATATATATATATATATATATATATATATATATATATATATCTATATATATATATATATATATATATATATATAATATGCTTATATATATATATATATAACTTTCCTTCAGACAGTTTCTAATATTTTTTCAGCAAAGCAAAAAGCTTTGGAATTTTTTTTTCAGCGGAGCAAAAGCTTTGAAATTCCAGGGGGGGGCAATGGCCCCTACGCCCCCCCTCCGGCGCCATGTATGTGTGTTTACAGATTACCACGACTCACGGACTGGGCCCTTTCCAAGGAAGGGGCAGGAAATAAAATAATGAAAACCCACCCAAACCCAAACCTAGCGCAGACGTGGGTTTAAAGGAAAGGAAGATTAAGCCAGTAGGAAAAACAAGATGGCAGGGAGTTCCATAGAACAGAAGTTGGGGAAGAAGGAAGCACCACAACAAACAAGTCTGGATTTTTCAATGCTCACGCAAAATTCATGCGAGCATGGCACCCACCATTACGAGGGCGACGCAATGGGGGTGAATGCGAGCAGCCAACTCCCCTGAGCATTTACCATTGAAGTACCTATAGAAAGAGATGGTGCGCCAACGTCACCAGAGATAGAGGGTCAAGAGGTTTGAGAAGTGGGGACAGTTGGTGGTCTCTTGGCTTTAGACTCTGCTCTATCCAATAGAGGGTGGAGCCCCACCCAGATGTGAGAACAGTACTCAAACAAGGGCGAATAAGGCCCTTGTATAACTAGAGCTGTTCAGAAAGAAAAAATTCCATAAACTGAACAGAACTCCAGGTTCTTTAGACCACCTTAGCAGCCGTTGTGTTATGTGGTTTCTATGGTAATTTCTGTTGATGCTCCGACTAGAATATTTGTTGTCAACAGGTGAGACGATTAGAACCATCGAAGAAATAGGAGAAAGTTAGGAGGTGTTAGAAGAGGAGATGTAAAGTTAACGAGTTTTTTCAAAGTTGAATTTCTAAGGTTGCGGCGACCAGGGGAAGTCCATCCAGGTCAGCAAGAATGGAATCGGAAAGCTGAAGACGAGAGGTAGCTCAGAGGGAGCAGATTGAAATGAGTGGAAGGAGAATTGAGTCGTCGGCATAAAGATCGAACAGGTTAGAAATACAGCTAAGGGGAATCGTTGATGAAAGTAAAATTAAGTTCGAGATAAACAGAACAAAGGGTTCCTGAGTGGCAGGGGAAGTCCATCAACGGTGATATTGAATAAACAAAACAAGGAACTTAAAGAATAGTGGCTTATACCATACTCGATCATGACTTGGGATTAATTAAATCTTTTTCTCTCTCTTAAGATATTTTTCTATATATATATATATATATATATATATATATATATATATATATATATATGTTTATATATCTACTCTTTGTCTCATATATATATAGATATATATATATATATATATATATATATATATATATATATATCACTTGGGAGTTCATGGGAGCTAATGCAGGGTTTCCTTTCTTCATAAATTTCTGCAACCTTCCTTCCTTTACATTAATTTCTACTTCGCTGAGCATCACCTCTCCTCTAAACCTCATCTCCTATTCTTAACCGAAACTTGGTGTTTGAGCGCTCTGTCAGCATACCCTACTCTGTTAACTCTTACTGTTTATATCCTCTATTTTCAGACAAAGCCGGTTGCTATGCCTCTGTGTGCAAAGATGTCTGTTCAAATTTTCAACCTTATAGCTCAAGCTATCTTGTCAATTTTGGTTGTCACCTTACTCAGATTACTATTATAAATTGTTTGACTACTTAAACTCCAAATTGGATAACATTCTCTCTTCTGCTCCTTTCTCTAAAATCATCATTCTTTATGATTTCAACATTAACCACAGACAATGGCTTTCCTCCAATTCTCAAAATACGACTGGTAAATTTGCCTACCATTTCTCTATCCAGAATGACCTCGAGCAGTTGGTCCAGCTCCTCCTTACTCGTATCCCTAATTGTCCTGAAGATGAACCCAACATTCATTCTAGACCTTTTCTTAACTTTTAATCCTTCTTCTTATACTGTTAAAGTCTTTCCTCAACTGGGTTTCCCCGATCTCTATTTCCTCTTCTATCTCTTCGTCTTCCGCAGGAAACGTTTACGGCACTTTGGTGCTGCTAACTGGTGGAACTTGTTGCCGGACGTCTTTGATTTCCCATACAATTATTTCTTGTCCCTCGAGTGGGATGCCTTGGAATGTGCTCAGCTCATTACCGAGGTGATTCTCTGTTGCATAGAAGCATACATTCTATATGCTTTCCCTTCAAATAAATCAAACAAACGTTGATTTAACATTGTTTGTTCTCGTGTCATTGGCAACACGGACGCTTCATTCACGAATTACAGTCGTCTTCAAACTACAGAAACTCACGCAACTTATATTTCATCTCAGAGTCGTACGAAATCTATTCTCCGTGACACAAAAAATTCTTTTTCCGAAGTTCTGATTCTCGTTGCAAAAAATGTTAACTCTTAACTTGGTTTCTTTCTCTTTCTTTCTCTTCCTCTTCCGAAGGCACAACTACCATTTTACCTTCTGATAAAGCAAAGCTCTTCGCTTAAATCTTTGCCTCTGCCCTCTAATTCCACTTTAGACCATTAATGTGCTATTCCTCCTTCTCCACCCAACTTCCAACCCATTTATGTCGAACATTGTAATTTCTTCTAAATACGTCTCTCTCTCTCTCTCTCTCTCTCTCTCTCTCTCTCTCTCTCTCTCTCTCTCTCTCTCTCTCTCTCTCTCTCTCTCTCTCTCTCTCTCTCTCTCTCTCTCTCTCTCTCTCTCTCTCTCTCTCTCTCACTCACCAATTAGAAGACTCAAATCTGATGATATTTCTCCTGTAGTTCTCCAAAACTTGCTTCCGAGCTTGCATCCTGCCTTGGTAAACTATTTCGTCTCCGCCTATCTACTTAGACCTTACTTTCCTGCTGGAAAATTTGAGCTTATTCAGTCTCTGCCGAAAAAGGGAGACCCCTCTCAAATCTCAAACTCTCGTCCTATCGCTTTAACCCCCGTTCTTTCAAAAGTTTTCAAATCTATCTTTAACAGAAAGCTTTAGAAACATCTCTGATCCCCAGTACGGTTTTCGCATAAACGTTCTACTGGTGATCTTCTTTCCCTTCCCTTTGATTCTTGGTCCTCTTCCCTTCGGCAATTCGGGGAATATTTTGTTGTGGCGATAAACATATCGCAAGCCTTTGTTAGAATCTGGCACAAAACTTTGATTACTAAACTTCCATCCTTCCATAAATATTATATATCCTTCTCAACGTGACATTCTCTCTGATTTCCTCTCCGGTCGTTCGTTGAATGCCACCGTTCATTCTTTAAATCTATAAATGGTGGTGTTCCTCAAGGTTCTGTCCTATCTCCAACTCCTTTTCTACTTTTCATTCCTATTCGAAATCTCCCATCCTTCATTACTAATTTCATTTTTAAAAATGTCCAACCCATTAGCGG
>JABUQX010130677.1:0-5000 GCA_015478945.1 Trachelipus rathkii
TGAATTTGGTGTTTAACCGTTTCGCATTTATCGTGAAACACTTGCCTTTCGCGTTTCATTGCGCCGCTTCAGCTACGTAAATCAGTTGTTAATGTGAAGATAGAGTTATGCTTGTAAAAAAGAGTGAATAGGTTACGTTTTGTATGCTGTGCTAGGTACTTTACTGCTGTTAAGTATGGAACTTTGTTAATGTTAGTTGTTTATTCTAGCGTAAGGTGTGTTAGGTTTTGTCATTGTGCCTTATATTCTTAGTTCTGGTAATGCTATGTTAGCTTTATTAATGCGAAAACAATGTTACGTTAGCATATATTCGTTGGTTGGTATATAAAGAACTTATTTTTGTACTATGTTATTGTTGTTGTTGTTGTTGGTGTTGTTGTTGTTGTTGTCGTCGTTGTTGTTGTTGTTGCTGTTGTCTAACGAGAATATATACCCCTTTGAACCGATATGGTTCGTTCGTGCATTGTATTCTTGTTTACTTTCTTCTGATTGGTTGAAAGAAAGAATCTCATTACCTATAAGGGTTGTTTACGCATACGATTTCCGTCAGTAGGACATTTTTTCGCTGTACTGGTACGATGACATCTTCCCACATCTCTACACCTGTTGTTGATATCTTCACAAGGAGCTTCGTTATTCCCAGCAATGTGTCATTTATATTTAATCGTCAACCGGATGGATACCGATACATTGCTTGTATTCCTACCAAGGGGTCAAATAATAGACCTTTATTCGTTTGTGCTGAGGGATTCATCAAGATTATCGACATCGCTGCTGCTTGGCTAGAGGATAAGGGTATGTTATCCAATGGTTCGACGAGTAGTGAAATATCTATCAGAGGTGACAGTGTGAGAGGTCATAATAGAATAGATGCTGCGTTCTCATCATGTGACGGTATTAAAACCCTTGATGTTGGCAACTATTGAAACCCCTCGATTGTGAGACCTTCATGCGTACATGTATAGGTTTCACAGTTCAGAACATCTGAAAATATTACAGCATTGCTTAAAATAAAAAAAACGAATTAACATCACATCTTAGCGATGTTGACACATACTTGAGGACATAATATATATAGCACATGGTGTAATCTATGATATTTATATCGAAACATGTGGTTTCCCGTATAATACAGTATACAGGAGTGCGTTAATAACTATCAGCTTGGATGAATTTACTTCTCTCTTGTATGAGAGAATGAGTGCTGCTGAATCAAAATATGCCGAAAAATGGTTTAGTGTTGCTGAAGGCATTTATACTTACATCCTTTTAAAGAATGTTGAATCTTTAGAGAGATATATAGAACGTACCCAACTTGAATCCTATGTTCGCTGATCAGATGAATTAATATATTTAAAATAAACTTATATTTTTATGTATTTATATGTTTTTATGTATTTATATAACGCTCTTTTCAATGAAAATTATATGTTATAAAAATGAAAACTTGTTTTACTTCCCTCCTATGTTCGATTTATTGACTACATTGATGATGATGGTGGCTGTTTATTCATCTGGTTGTTGTGTGTTAAGTACGTTATGCTCATAGTTTAGCTTTACAGAAAGTAAAACTTTACTTTGTTTGTCTTTACCCATTAGGTATTATGCTGGTTAGGTAAGGATATGCTAAATTTTTTTGTTAAATAATACTATGTTAATGTAAAATTAACATTGTCATGTTGAAGATATGGTTGATAAAGTATGAATGGATTGTGTTTTTTTGTGAGTCTTGTTAGTTACTTTTACTGTTGATAAGTTTGGATCTTTGTTAATGCTAACAGTTTATTCTTGCTTAAGATGTGTCAGGTTTGTCGATGTATATTATATTCTTAGTTCATGTTACATCATGTTAGCTTTATTAATGAGAAAACTTTGTTACGTTAGCATACTTTCACCGGTCTATATGATAATTACACAAGGTTATAGTAAATTTTAGTTCAATATTACCATGTTAGTGTAAATTAACATTGTTATGTTAGAAGACATGCTTGACCAAGTGTGTGAATAAGTTACGTTTTTTTGGTTGCTATGTTAGTTACTTTACTGTTGTTAGGTGTGAAACTTTGTTAATGTTGACCGTTTATTCCTGTTTAAGATGAGTTAAGTTTGTCATTGTACATTATTTTCTTAGTTCAGATGATGCTAAGTAAGCTTTATTAATGTGGCTTTGTTGCGTCAGCATATATTTGATTGCTTGATCTTTGTATAAAGAACTTGATTTTATGTTATGTTTCTCCAAAATACTACTCGAAATTTGACCTTAATCAATAGATCAATAGATCATAGATGGTCAGGAGGGTGGCTGGATGGGGGTTGGATAGTGGTTTGATTTAGTGATTTACTGCTTTAGGGTATGTAAAAACGTAAATTTGTAAGTTATAAACAAAAAGAATAGGAAATTTTATTTATTTATTTAATTTTTTTCTTGATGGTTCTGAAACCATTATTTTCGAAATCTACAGATCAATAACATATATAAGAGCACACCAATATTGTTGTTATACGACTGTTTATTAACTCGGCACCGCAGTGGCTCCAGCACCGGTGCCGGAGCCAACTCATCAGATTCCTATACCAAGTCTTTCTAGAAACTCAACTCTGAATCCTCTCACCAAATTTCAGCCTTCTACGATCAATTAATTTTTTTTTTAATGGGGGTGGGTCCCCCCTTCGGGGGGGACTCATGGGGAGTAACTTCGTATAAACTGAGGTTACCTCCCATCTAACTCCCCTCAAATTTATCTACGATAACTCTAACTTATATAGATATATGTCGGAGCCGGCGGCGCGATTGCAGGGCAGTGCGGACCGGTGCCGGAGACGGTACATTGCGGACTCCGGGTCGCGGACGCAGGCGCAAGGGTTAAAACAACTCAAGTAGTCCCCTTCGGGATCGCTTCTTCGACGTAATATGTATTGGTAATGTGTATGTGTATGTGCGTATTGGGCGCGCGAGCTCTCCTGACGTAATCTCGTCTGCGACGAGATTACGTCATCACGCTCAATCTTAACTCTCGTTAGGCCTAAACTCATCCACTCAGATCAACCAACAAGGGCGTAAGCGCTATATCGGCGTCCACCCTCGGGGTTGACCACCCTCTATATACATCCTACAGACTTGACATTTACACGGATTCGTCTTTATCCCATATATACATTATATTCCAAGTTTCAGACCTATAACTCTATTCCTTCATATCGAAAAGGGTGGTAGAGCTCAAACTGCGGCATCACTATTGACATTATAGGCGTATAGAGAAACCCGAGAAAGTAGACAAAAAAGAAAGGTAGTTGGAATGAAATAAAACTACAATATATACCACGAAAATTTATTCGTACCTTTAAATTCGCAAAATCTTCAGCTGGAGACATTAATAACTACGAAGACGTTTATCAAAAGAATACAATTATCTTATTCTTATAACATTTTAATTTCAAAGATTCAAAATTATATATATATATATATATATATATATATATATATATATATATATATATATATATATATATATATATATATATATATATATATATATATATATATATATATGAAAATACTTTCAACTCTTAATTTTACAAGGTTGAATCTTTTAGATTCACTAACACTTTACAAAATAAATGTGGAATGAGCTTATATGCTGGATTACAAACTTCCAAAATTTTGGAACATTTAAAGTGTAAATGAGTAGTGCCAAACCATTTCAAGTGTGCAATTAATGAGTAGTGCCAAACCATTTGAAGTGTACAATTAATGAGTAGTGCCAATTAATGAGTAGTGCCAATTAATGAGTAGTGCCAATTAATGAGTAGTGTCAATTAATGAGTAGTGCCAAAGCATTTGAAGTGTGCAATTAATTTCACAAAAGACAATTTATTGTTCTTTCAATTCTTTAGGAGAAAGAATGTGATATTAATAATTGAAAATCATTCATGGTTATTTTAAGATATCGTGTTATAATATCATTTACATTCAGATATCGAAATAAAAGAGAAAGTGTAAAGGTATTGAAGTTTAATTTAGCAGTGGGACACTCAGAGGTTTATCTGTTATTTCATTTCTAAATGAATTTGAATTCGATTTGAAATATGAATCCATTTATTATTCAATAAAACAATATTATAATGGGTTCTATTTAATTTATATTTAGATGTTCAATTACATGTATCAAAAAACATTTTTTTCTTATTTTTAATATTGGTGATTTTAATTTTGCAATATTCTTTTTTTTTTATAGTTTTTTATAAACTTCTCGTGATGTTTAATAGTAATGTTTAAAACTGTTGTTTAAGCAATTCAATCTTTAATACCATCACATTTTAATTAATTTATTTTGATTTTTGACTACAAAATAAATTTTTTAATCAAATATTTGAATATAGCAAAGAGTAAAAGATGTTCTTCCTGAATCAGGAACGATAGCAACGTACCGTCCTTCAATATACTTTTGTTCTGAATGAAGCACTCGTGTCTCATGGCTACCCATATCTGAAGGCACTGTGGCAAAGAGAGTGTATGATGAGAAGTCGCCTTCGACAGTTGGTTCACTTTCACCTATTTTGATTTCTGCATTTCTTGGCAAGTCAGGATCATAATTGTAAAACTGGGAAGTTACTCTAATTTCTCGAATAGAATAAGATTTCTTCAAGTCGAATAGGATATATTTATTTCTAACATTATAAAGTGATGTGCATGTCTGAGTACCTACATAATTTAAAATCCCCCTTGCCAGATTCGCTGCAGTTCCATTCGGCAAATAACTTGTAGCCACTCTAGAAGAAGTAACTTCAGAGCCAAAAGCGAGATCCCTTAACATTAAGGTATGACATTTCACCGACCTTTCTGGAGAATCTTGATGAAAGGGAGAAACCATCATATTAGTAAGGATACATGTTTTTGTACTACTATTAAAACAATATGCAGAACACCATTCAGATCTTTCAATGCAAAGAGTGGTACATCGTATCAACCTGTCCATGGTGTACTCTTCTTTTCTGAAATC
>JABUQX010130677.1:15000-27371 GCA_015478945.1 Trachelipus rathkii
ATATATATATATATAGTATAGGGAAGAAGTATAAATATATAGCAGAGATCCATTTATATATTATATATATATATATAATATATATATATATATATATATATATATATATTTTTAGAAAGATGTAAAACACCACCGCTCATGGGCAGGGCCCTAATCTAGGAGAGGGTGTACTCAATTAACGTTCGAGCAGGACGAAGTGAAGCCCAAGTAGAGAACAGCTCACATTCTCCCACCCGACTCTCACTTTGTTTGGCGAGTTCTCTACCACTGAGCTATCGGCCGCTTTTATATAAATAAATATGAAATACAATAAAAATATACATATACACACATACACAAATTAAATATAAATATGCATACATACATACATACATATCATACATAAATACATACATACATACATACATACATACATACATACATACATACATACATACATACATACATACATACATACATACATACATACATACATACTACATACATACATACATACATACATACATACATACATACATACATACATACACATACATACATACATACATACATACATAAATACATACATAAATACACACATATCATATATACATACATATATATATATATATATATATATATATATATATATATATATATATATATATATATATAAATATATATAATATATATATATATATAAATATTTTTTTTTATATATATATATATATATATACATATATATATATATAACACTACCATAATAAGCATTACTGTTATTACTAACAACAACATTGAAGTTGATATTTTCAACAATATTACCTTCACTAACACTAACACTATTAGAATAACAACAACACTAATTATTACCATTACTAACACTAACATTACCTAGTGGATAAGGCGACCGGTTACTGTTAACTCAGCGACGCGGAGTCCAGTGTTTCGAATACCACTGATGGAGAGTAAAATTTTTTTTGACTCATTTAAGTCTAATAACACTATTAACACTCATAATACTAATAACACTAATTGATAAAAATATCACTATTAAACAATAACTTCACTATTAGCACTTGGGAATTGGAGGTAGCGTCAACTGCAGATAATACGATCCATACATGGGAAGAGACAAACACCTGATAGGTGTTCCCAACTCCATGAAGCATTTTGAGGAGTCCACCTGATAGCCTAAACCAAGGGTCTAAAAACTACGACCCTCGGGTCAAAACTGGCCCACGAGCCAGTACAGTGCACAGGTTTTATATTTAAGACACTTTTAGTTAAATTAAACACTCACAACTAAACACACTGTATTTTCACTCAGAAACTATAGTCACAAAACACACTAGTCGCATATATTTCGCTTCTCAGATCGCACTTGTCGCTCTGAATTTAAACTTTGATATGATGAGGTATCTAGGTCTTGGCCTTCGGGACTTAATCTAGGAGTGAGTTTGGCCCTTAGTCTAAAATGTATGGAGACCCCTGGCCTAAACGATCTGATTTCATATTAAATGCAAAACTTTGAAATAGGTATTCAATAGGTATTCAAGTCGTAGAGCTCTAGTTCTGCTTTTGTATGAATTAATTTAAAAAAATATATATATCCTCTTTCACTTTTGTTACTTCACGAGTAATTATTAATTCGAATTTAAATTTAATTTTCCATTTTAGTGTTGAAACCAATAAATAGATTTATGTAATAATTTAACCTCAATTTCTCTTCATAAGATTATACTTTTTAATGTTGGATAGATTTAATCTCTCGCGTTTAGTTCTCCTCTAAATCTAAGCATATTCAAAGCATCATCTGATACTCTTTCATATTCCTTTCTGCTTCTTCTCTTTCTTGATGTTTCCCCTTTAAGATATTTCTGTTTCTTCTCTTTTCACCACATCTTGCCCGATGACAACAAGTTCAATTAATATATATATATATATATATATATATATATATATATATATATATATATATATATATATATATATATATATATATATATATATATATATATATATATATATATGTTATTATGGACTTAGATAGTTCTCTGGGGGGTCAGAACCCCGAAATATTTTGACCCCGGAACATTTTTTTAATATATAACTCAACCGCCCTCCTATATATCTAGTTTTTCTCTCTCTCCTCTCTCTCTCTCTCTCTCTCTCTCTCTTCTCTTAAAATATATATATATGAGTTATATATATATATATATACATACATATATTATTATATATATTATATATATTATTACATATTATTATTATTATTATATATATATATATATATTATATTACTTATTATTGTTATTATATATATTATATATATTATTATTATTATTATTATTATTATTATTATTATTATTATATTATTATTATTTATTATTATTATTATGTATATAGTTATTATATATATATATATATATATATATATATATAGTTATGTTATTATATATATATATATATATTATTATATTATTATATATATTATTATATATATATATTATATATTATTATTATTATTATTATTATATATATTACATATATATATGTATATTATATTATTATTGTTATATTATTATTATTATTGTTATATTATTATTATTGTTATTATTGTTATTATTATATATATTATTGTTATTATATATTATTATAATACAACTGTTTCGAAAAATCAATATATATATATATATATATATATATATATATATAAATATATATACAAAATGTTAAACACTTTTTTCACAAACCCCTTCCAATTCATTTTCCCTCATTTTTCATATTACAACGTTGCTTTTTACTTTTCCCGTTTTTTCTTTTTTATTTTATAATTTTTTAGTAAAGAAATTAACCATGCACTTTTATTTAAAGAAATGTTAATGATTTCATTAATGATGTTTTTTATTTATAAAATTGCTAAAAAAATAATTCAAATCACTTTTCTTCGACAAAAATTTATTACTTCCATCAACATTTTACGCCTGGCAGTAAAGCTCTTCTTTAGAATCTTCTAGAGACGATCCGCCACTGCTCCCAGACAGTCTCTCATTCGATTTGCATGCAAATGCACGTGCCTTTCTAATTTGTGATATATAATTAGTAAAATGAAACGTAATTCCTATATTAGTGATTATTTTTTAAAGATTAAAAAGGCATGTTCTGAAAGTGATAACATAATAGATGTGACAACTACTACTGCTACTATTGCCTACTACTACTACTACTAACACACACACACACACACACACACACACACAATAATAATAATAATAATAATAATAATAATAATAATAATAATAATAATAATAATAATAATAATAATAATAATATAATAATAATAATAATAATAATAATAATAATAATAATAATAATAATAATAAAGAATATTTTGAATCTAATTATACGGCAAGCTCATTGGCTGAAAATGCTTCTGAAAGCTCTTCTTTAGAATCTTCTAGAAACGAAGTAAGTAGCTCATTGTTCTTAGATATAGGCTTATATGTGAATAAACATATCGATGATCAAACAAAGGAGCTTCTATTAAAATCCTCCTGGAGCCCACTCCCAAGCTATAAATTTCCTAAAATTGGAGAGAGAAATTTAAGTTTTCAATTTAAATGGATTTTAAAGTATCCATGGCTATCTTATTCTGAGCATGCAGGAGGAGCTTTCTGTAAAATATGCGTGCTTTTTTGCAAAGATTGCGTAGGAAAAGGCGGGCACCAGTTTACTGGCGCATTGGTTTCTGAGAAATTTACAAATTATAAGAAAGCATTAGGGAAATTTGATACTCATCAAAACACGGAGTACCATAAAACGTGCGTCATATTAGCAGATAATTTTTTACATATTGCTAAAGGGACCTCGTGTAATATTGTAAAGCAAATTAATAGTAATTTACAAATACAGGCTGAAGAAAATAGGCTAAAATTGAAGTCGATTATAAAGAGTATATTTTGTGGGAAACAAGGAATAGCATTGCGTGGGAAGGATGAGTCAGGAGATATTTTGGATAATAGTGCAGTTGATGGCAATTTTCGAGCATTGTTAAGATTTCGCGTCGATGCTGGCGATCATTTATTACTGGAACACTTAAAGAAATCGTCTCAGGTATCTCTATATACTAGTCCTTCAATTCAAAACGAGTTAATTGAAATTTGTGGAGATATTATAAAGGAAAAAATTGTGAGCAACGTTAATAACCCTATATGTTTTTCTGTACTCGCGGATGAAACGATAAACGCATCAAAAGCTGAACAAATGACTTTATGCCTTAGGTATGTGGAGACTCTGTCTTTAAAAATTAGAGAAGATTTTCTTGAATTTGTAGCCGTAGAAGGACTAACTGGAGAAGTTATCGCTAATGCAATTATTCATTCTCTTAAGAAAAATGGCATTTGCCTTAAACATATGATTGGCCAAGGGTATGATGGTGCTGCAGCGATGATGAGTGATGTTAAAGGAGTTCAGTCATATATAAGAGAAATTTGTCCAGCAGCATTATACGTTCATTGCAGTGCGCATGTATTAAACTTGGCGATATGTCATGCCTCTAAAGTAAAGTCTGTTAAATTGTGTTTGGGGGTCGTAAAAAGTGTAGGCAGTTTTTTCTCTCTCTCACCAAAGAGAAACAATATACTTAAAGAATATATTAAAAAAGATTTGCCAAATCTAAAAAATAAGTCACTTTTAGCTTTATGTGAAACTAGGTGGGTTTACAAACATGATGCCATAATAAGATTCAAAGAACTTTTTGTAGCCGTAGTTCATGCACTAGAAAATATAATTGAAGTTTGTAATGGTGACACGTTAAACAATGCACATCAGATATTATATTCTATTCTCGACGGAGAATTTATAATTACCCTTTTTGTTCTTGAAAAAATACTATCATGTACATTGGGAATTTCTTTACTACTACAAAAAGTTGATTGCGACTTAACTGAAGCATGTGACCATGTCAATAATGTGGTTACTCTCATGCAAAACTGGCGATCTGATGCAGATTCCATCTTCAAAAGTATTTTCACTGAGGCCACCAATCTAGCTTCCCAATTAAACGCAACAATTTCGATTCCTCGACTTGCTCTCCGTCGAGTGCAGCTTTCATTTAATGCAACACCTGAAAATTATTACCGAATGTTTGTTTTTATTCCATTTTTAGAAACATTCATTGAAGAATTGCAACATCGATTCAGTAAACATAGTGCTCATCTCTGTAATCTACAAAAATTTATTCCTCGTCGCTGTTTTGATTTATCATCGTTTTCTGAACTACATGATTGCTTAATATTTTATGAAACATTTCTCCCTAATCCAAATAATGTAAACATTGAATTTGAGTTGTGGAGACAGAAATGGAGTGAAATAGATAGGAACGATAGGCCAAATACTGCAATAGACGCATTACCTACGTGCAATCCTACATTGTATCCTAATATATGGAGGCTCCTGCAAATTTTAGCTACACTACCTGTTTCAACGGCAACACCTGAACGATCTTTCTCGACATTAAAACGCCTAAAAACTTATCTCAGAAATTCGATGGGGCAAGAACGTACAACAGGATTGGCATTACTTAATATACACAACGAAATTGATGTCAGCCCCGAAGAAGTCATAAACATTTTTGCGAAAAGTTCTAGAAGGAAAACATTTATATTGTAAGGTAAGTTATTTATTATTATATATATATATATATATATATATATATATATATATATATATATATATATATATATATATTATTATTATTATTATTATTATTATTATTATTATTATTATCATTATTATTATTATTATTATTATTATTATTATTATGATTATTATATAAATATATATATATATATATATTATTATTATTATTATTATTATTATTATATATATATTATTATTATTATTATTTTTATATTATTATGATATCTATATATATTATATATATTAAGATATTATGATTATGATTATTATTATATATATATATATTATTATATTATTATATTATTCTATTATTATTATATTATTATTATTATTATTATTATTATTATTATTATTATTATTATTATTATTATTATTATTATTATTATTATTATTATTATTTATATATATATAAATATTATTAGTATTTTTTATTATTATCAGTGACAGAAACATCTACGGTCACTGGCCAAAATCACTCCAATATATATATTTATATATATATATATATATATATTATACATAGCATAAATTGCTTTATTAAGATATATATATATATATATATATATATATATATATATATATATATATATATATATATATATATATATAGTAGTATTCTCGCCAGTCTGACCGTTGACACCCTTTTCGATATGAAGGAATAGAGTTATAGGTCTGAAACTTGGAATATAATCTATATATGGGATAAGCTCGAATCCGTGTAAATTTCAAGTCTGTAGGATGTATATAGAGGGGGGTCACCCCCGAGAGCGTAGCCGCTACGCCCGCGTTTAAGCCCTTTTGGCTTTCCAAACCCGAGATTGCGTTAAGCCTAACGAGAGTTGAGATCGAGCGTGATGACGTAATCTCGGCGCAGCCGAGATTACGTCAGCGCGCGAGCGCGTGCGTGCGCATACACATACACATTATTATTATTACGTCGAAGATTCGATTTCCGAAGGAAATCGAATCTGAGTCGAAAAACGATCCCTGTAAGGGATCGTTTTTTACGCACTCCGCCTTCGGATTCCGCCGTGGCCGCGCCTTCGCATCCGGTTTTGACGCCGACGTTGAGAGCCAGCCCGCCTCCGTCTCCGAACTTATCGTATCGTGCTAAAATTTAGAGAGTGGTTAGACAGGCAACCTCGTGAGTACAGTTACGTCCTACGGGTCTCCCTGGGGACCACCCCCTTCAAACAATAAATAATTAGGGACGGTAGAAAGCTGAAATTTGGTGAATGTATAGAAGAGAATAAATGGTATTGGACTCTGAGGAGTTGGCTCCGGCATCGGTGCTGGAGCCACTGCGGCGCTTATTTTTTTAAATTGATATAACAACAATGTTGTGTCTTTATATATGTTATTGGATCTGTAGATTTCGAAAATAATGGTTTCAGAACCATCAAGAAAAAAATAAATCAATAAATAAATAAATAAATAAATAAAATTTCTTAT
The DNA here is from genome assembly GCA_015478945.1 of Trachelipus rathkii. Lineage (NCBI taxonomy): Eukaryota > Metazoa > Arthropoda > Malacostraca > Isopoda > Trachelipodidae > Trachelipus > Trachelipus rathkii. The sequence continues at coordinate 22,132 of JABUQX010130677.1, forward strand.
TCTTTTTTGTTTATAACTTACAAATTTACGTTTTTACATAGTCTAAAGCAGTAAATCAGTAAATCAAGCCACCCAACCTACCCTCCTGACCAGTTGTGATCTATTGATCTATTGATCTATTGATTAAGGTCAAATTTTTACTAAAATTGTCATGTTTTACATACCCTAAAGCAGTAAATCAGTAAATCAAGCCATCCTACCTACCCTCCTGTCCCATCATGATCTATTGATCTATTGATCTATTGATCTATTGATCTATTGATTAAATTTTTTACTAAAATTGTCATGTTTTACATACCCTAAATCAGTAAATCAGTAAATCAAACCACCATCCACCCACCCTCCTGACCAGTTGTGATCTATTGATCTATTGATCTATTGATCTATTGATCTATTGATTAAGGTCAAATTTTTTACTAAAATTGTAACGTTTTACATACCCTAAATCAGTAAATCAGTAAATCAAAACCACCCACCCACCCTCCTGACCAGTTGTGATCTATTGATCTATTGATCTATTGATTCAAGTCACATTTCGAGTATCATTTTTGGATAAACATAACATAAAATCAAGTTCCTAGACAAAGATCAATCAATATATGTTGACGTAACAAAGTTTTCACATTAATAAAGCTTACTTAGCACCATCTGAACAATGAATATAATACACAACGACAAACCTGACATGCCTTAACAAAGTTCCACACTTAACAACAGTAAAGTAACTAACATAGCATACAAGGACGTAACCTATTCACACTTTTGTCAAGCATATCTCTAACATAACAATGTTAATTTATATTAACATGGTAATATTTAACTAAAATTTATCACAACATTGGTTAATTATTATACTGATCAACGAGTATACTCTAACGTAATAAGGTTTCCATATCAATAAAGCTAACATGATGTAACATGAACTAAGAAAATAATGTACAAAGACAAACCTAACACAACTTACACACGAATAAACTGTTAACATTAACAAAGTTCCAAACTTACCACCAGTAAAGTAACTAACACTGCATGCAAAACGTAACCTATTCTTACTTTTCCAAGGATATCTCTACCATATTAACGTTAATCTTACACTGAAACAGTAACATTTAGCAAAAATTTATCACAACATTGGTTAATTATCATACTGATCAACGAATATACTCTAACATAACAAGGTTTCCACATCAATAAAGCTAACATGATGTAACATGAACTAAGAAAATAATCTGTAATATTTAACAAAAAAATTTAACATAACCGTACCTAACCATCATAATACCTAATGGGTAAAGACAAACAACGTAAAGTTTTACCCTCTGTAAAGCTAAACTATGAACATAACGTACTTAGCACCCAACAACCAGACGAATAAACAGCCTCCATCAGCAATGTAGTCAATAAATCGAACATAAGAGGGAACTAAAACAAGTCTTCATTTTTTATAACATATAATTTTCATTGAAAAGAGTGTTATATAAAGACATAAAAACATATAAATACATAAAAATATAAATTTATTTTAAATATATTAATTCATCTGATCAGTTGGGTAACCCATATATATCTCTCTAAAGATTCAACATCCTTTGAAAGGACGTAAGTATAAATGCCTTCAGCTGCACTAAACCATTTTTCGGCGTATTTTGATTCAGCAGCACTCATTCTCTCATACAAGAGAGAAGTAAACTTATCCAAGCTGATAGTTATTAACGCATTCCTGTATACTGCATTATAGGGGAAACCGCATGTTTCGGTGTAAATATCATAGATTACACCATGTGCTATACGTATTAAGTCCTCAAGTATGTCAACATCGTTAAGATGTGATGTTAATTCGTTTTTTATTTTAAGCAATGCTGTAATATTTTCAGATGTTCGAACTGTGAAACCTATACACGTACGCATGAAGGTCACACAGTCGATGGGTTTCCAATAGTTGCGTACATCAAGGGTTTTAATATTGTCACACGATGAGAACACAACGTCTATTCTATTATCACCTCTCACACTGTCACCTCTGATAGATATTTCACTACTCATCGTTCCATTGGATAACATACCCTTATCCTCTAGCCATGCAGCAGTGATGTCGATAATCTTGAGGAATCCATCAGCACAAACGAATAAAGGTCTATTATTTGAACCTCTGGCAGGAATACAAGCAATGTATCGGTATCCATCCGGTTGACGATTAAATATAAATGACACATCGTTGGGAATAACGAAGCTCCTTGTGAAGATATTAACAACAGGTGTAGAGATGCGGGGAGATGTCATCGTACCAGTACAGCGAAAAAATGTCCTACTGAAGGAAATCGTATGCGTAAACAACCCTTATAGGTAATGAGATTCTTTCTTTCAGCCAATCAGAAGAAAGTAAACAAGAATACAATGCACGAACGAACCATATCAGTTCAAAAGGTATATATTCTCGTTAGACAAAAACAACAACAATAACAATAAACAGGTTCACTATGGTAATATATGTATACAAAGGAGATCTATACAGTCAAATTGACATGAAATGAGCTTATCCAAAACAAAAAACAAAAAAAAACAATAATAATAATAATAATAATAATAATAATAATAATAATAATAATAATAATCAATGTTCATCACATACATATAGTTTTTACATAGGCTTAAGATCTAAAAACGCTAAATCTTTACATTGAAAACCAATCATTTTCGTCGTTATATCTAATATATTTTTTCACTTCATCGATACCATCATTGAGTACATATGTTAAAAGTTCACGTTCAGACACTAAAATATGTTTACTCGATAGATCCTTGTGGTAAGCACTTTCATTCCATTGTTTTCTAAATAGATAGATGAGTTTCTGTACCTCTATAGAATTTAAGAAGCGTTCAATGATAGTCTCAGAATCATCAACCATCGTTTTCTTGAATGAGCAATATTCCTGATACAACATGTAATGCGCAACAGTTACATAATCAGACAGCATTTCCGATTTCTTAGTTTGCGTTATTACCATCCTACAAACCTCCGACAGATATTTTATCGGTTTTAATCCAGAAATATAGATTCTACGAGCCGTAGGTTTAAATACACCTGTGTCATTACACATCTTCCATACTCGAACCTCCAATCGGTGTTGTGAAATTATTCCCTTAGAAAAAGAGATAGTAAGATGACTAACTTTATGACATCCTCTTCTAGCAATAATCGTTTCCGGTGATTCTACTAAAACGTTGGTAGAGTCAGAGTACTCCTTAACCCATTCTGCAGCATGACGACATATACAGAGTAGTTCATCTGTACTCATAAAAATACGTTTGTTACTGCGGTATACAGATTGATTAATACATGTGAAAAAATCAGAACCATCGGGGTTTCTTTTATATAAGATTGAAACCCCACACCCTGGGATCTTGATTACCCTTTGTATAATCTTTTGTACAGGATTCACACCCTTTCAAGGGGCGCATCCTCCTGGGATTTCTCTTGGAAGGTAATGTGTTGCTTTAGATACTCTTGGTTAATGAAAACTGTTTATTCGTAAGACTTTTGCTAATGTCTACGTTTATTCACAGGTCAAATGATGTTATACTCGAAATGAGGGACACTCTGATGAAGATAGTGTCAATTCATAGTTCAAGATGGTGGTATCTTTGATAGATTGATCACTTTGTTAAGGGATTTTGTTAGATAATACGGCTTTACCTGTTGCTAATATGCTCGAAAAGTGGGAACATATCGAGTATTGTATGACCTGTTAGCTACTTTACCTTGATCAGTAGGGAATTTTTCAGGATGTTAGCTGATTATTCATACGTGAGGTATGTTAGGTTTGCATTTGTACACTATATTCCTAGTCGCGATTATGATTTGTTAGCTTTACTGATGCTAAAACTTTGTTGGTTAAGCATATATTCGTAGGTTAGTATATAAAGAACTTATTTTTATGTTATGTTTATCCAAAATGATACTCGAAATATGACTTGAATCAATAGTTCAATAGATCACAGGCGGATGGGACGGGTAGGGGACTGCAGGGATGGGTGGTTTGATTTACTGATTTACTGATTTACTGCTTTAAAATCAGTAAACTATTATGCTTTACTGTGATATTTTATTCAAAGAACTTATTTTTATGCTATGTCAGGATAAAATTGTTCGGTTATGTATCATAAAGAATGAGATTATGTTGATGCGTGAGCGCCTTTGGGAGAGCTTTTGTATAAAGATAAAGGCATCCCTAATGATAAGTATGCAGGGTGAGCCTCGGGATTTGAAGGTATTGCGTAATGTTTCGAAAAGGGATCGGGGTAGGTTGAGTTTTAAGAATGGTGTTAGTTATTTACCGTAGATGAGTAACGAACTTTGTTAATGAAAACTGTTTATTCGTAAGTTAGATATGCTATGTTCTTAGGTCCAATTAGCGTTTATTAGTTTGCCCAATGTGATAGCGTTGAATGAAACATGAAATACAAACATAAAACGAACGGAGCGTAAGGCCTAAAAGTGAATGTAAAACAGGTTTAGCCTTCCTGTTAGGCTTGTGTTTGTATCCTTAATTTTATAATATCTTTTCTCATGATGCTTGTTTTAACGTCATAATCGTAGTGGACTTGAAAGCATTAGGAAGTTGTGCTCCGTTTAAAAAGTGTTCTATTTTCATTAAGTGAACAATATGCAGCGTCTTAACAGATATACCCCTATACAAAAGATTATACAAAGGGTAATCAAGATCCCAGGGTGTGGGGTTTCAATCTTATATAAAAGAAACCCCGATGGTTCTGATTTTTTCACGTGTATTAATCAATCTGTATACCGCAGTAACAAACGTATTTTTATGAGTACAGATGAACTACTCTGTATATGTCGTCATGCTGCAGAATGGGTTAAGGAGTACTCTGACTCTACCAACGTTTTAGTAGAATCACCGGAAACGATTATTGCTAGAAGAGGATGTCATAAAGTTAGTCATCTTACTATCTCTTTTTCTAAGGGAATAATTTCACAACACCGATTGGAGGTTCGAGTATGGAAGATGTGTAATGACACAGGTGTATTTAAACCTACGGCTCGTAGAATCTATATTTCTGGATTAAAACCGATAAAATATCTGTCGGAGGTTTGTAGGATGGTAATAACGCAAACTAAGAAATCGGAAATGCTGTCTGATTATGTAACTGTTGCGCATTACATGCTGTATCAGGAATATTGCTCATTCAAGAAAACGCTAGTTGATGATTCTGAGACTATC